>JAUKPP010248415.1:0-34335 GCA_032273245.1 Phyllaplysia taylori | reverse complement strand
AAACCAAATTACCACTCTCTTGTTTCAATTCCCTTTCTATATCTGGGGGATTTCAGGGGGGCTTGCCCAGTAATCCAAAATTTGACAAATTCAATTCAATCCATTTTGGGATTTTCAGGTGGGAGGGTCCTCCCCCCCCCCCCCCCCAATTACTGCTAGTTTCTACTGTTAGTAGAGGGTCTCATTCAGAATTTTTCCCCAGAATAATTAAATGTTAAATTTTACCTGCAAAATCTGTATCCATCTCCAGCATTGCACGGTTGTCAACAATTCAGGCCCTGAAATGAAAACAAGAAAGTAAGAGTCAAGCTTTGAAAGTGTAAGCTGGCTATGGCGGGTACTCAACAAAGACATGAATATGACATGGAAGCGAATATTGCTCTCCATTTGTCCAAACATACAAAATATTCCTGATGCCCGGACACTCTACGCCCAAAAAATACTTTCTGGCGGGATGTCCTAATAAGCTATGTAACGTTCGCTCACTCAGTATATATCAAAACGTCTACTGAATTCAACTCACAAAGCTTCTTACACAATAAAAATATCCGAATTGACAACAAAGTCATAGCAGATCAAATACTAATAGACAATAGGGTGGTCTTATATATACAGATATCAACTTTAAAACAGTGGTCACTACCTTTCTTTCATGGAGTTCAAGAACAAATACCAGACAGACATACATTTTGTAAGGTACATTGCTATCATCAAAGCTATAAAAACAATGGAAAAACTGACATCTTTTACAAAAGTAAGGGCAACCCTTTTCCCCATCAAAAAGCTATGAACATAATAATGAAGTTCAGCAAAGGCTGTGATACAAAATTTCATACTCAAAATAAGAGTAGAGAGGGTAAAATGCTGATGACAAGTATGTCTCTTTAACACAAGACAACACACAAGATGCTTTGGGGAGGGGGGAGGGAGGGGAGCACAGCTTGGTTTGCCTCCCTGATCAGCCTTTCACTACGTTTACAGTCTAACAGTCTACAACAACAGGAGGGTAGGCTACTGTGAAAAGTAAGCGTAGTAAGTAAACACGGGACTCTCTAGAGCTCTGTATCAGGTGCTCTTGTAGTTCCGTTTATTAAAGTTAAGGTTCAGGTATCGATGTCGCCTGGGTATCGAAGTAGAGAGTGAGCTAAGCGTGAGACCAGGAGGAAACAATTATCCTAGCATTTTATTATCTAGGTTGCCCCAGTTTTCGCCCACCTAAGAACGCGTAGGAATACACAATTTAACACTAGATTCCCATAAGGTGGGCGAGATTTGGTACTGGGCGAAAATAGCAGCACAAAAGATACAATAACTCTAAGCCTTGTTATACAAGCCGTAACAAGGCTTAGCCTGAAATGGAAATTCTGAATTGTAACATAGAAATCTTGTGTTTCCTTCCAGTCTCATGCTTTCTTCACTCTTCTTCGATACCCAGACGATATTGATACTCGGATCTGACTTTAACAAACAGAAGAACTACAACAAGAATAAGAAGATCACCCTCCTCAGCCTCAATTTCAATATGATGAACTGTATCGATGTATCTGCTAGGGTACTTGACAATTTCTCTGTGTTGACCCAGCTCTCCACAACAGTAGGCTAGTCTAGATAAATTTGTCAGCAGAGACTGACTGAGACAGAGTAGTGAATGAGTCTCAGACTCTTGAGTCTGACAGGAATCTTGTCTGAGTCTGCTAGGCTGGTCGACGTTGGGCACAAAATTAGGAATTTCTAGGTAATCGACTAGGAGGAGTCATCTTGGCAAATCCAAGCATTCTATCTGAGATTTGAACGCCCCTTACTTACCAACAGAGAGTAATAATTCAGTCCGTGTCGTTCAGTAAGACTAAAGGACAAGAGAGGGTTCAGTCTACTTGGGTTTATTCATTGGAACTTGAGACCGTCCTTCTTGAAGCCTTCTTCTATTCAATCCAAGAGGAGTTACCGATAAGCCGGAAGTCATTTCACATGTTGTAAAGCCGGGTTGTTTCATTGTTACCCATAAACTATTGATCCACTATGTACCAATAATGTAGTCTCTTAATTCACACAAGGGGAATTATACGGATAAAGAACTTTGGTATATGTGTGAAAGAAAAAAAAGAGAGTTGGTAATCAACAAATAATTACAGGAAATAATCCCTAGAAAATCTAGTCAAAAATGTTTTGAGGTTGCTCGTGATAATTCCCTTAAAAATATCTTTTTTCTATAACACCATGTCTTCTATGGGCCAAATGCGGGTCTTCCCAATTTTCTTTCACTTCTCAACATGGCGTTGTTTTGAGGGAAACATCGATACAATGCGCGTTTGTGTGCACAACAACTTTCATGATTCATAGATTCGTTTGCTTGGTTAACTTTAAATAGTTTTAGATTTAGGCTCGCCTGTAGAGGGATTCAAGACAGAAGGCTGTGCATTGTTCTGTATCTGAACATTTGTAGACGTAAGTATCCGGCAGGAGTGGCGGCAGTGTTGACTGTTAGTGTTGTCAGTTGTTACTCAGTCTCAGTGAATGTCAGTTGTTGACTCCCTATTCAACTCCACAACAAACAACAAAATAAAAATAAAGCCTAATACACAAGCAAGCGCAATCAGTCACCCTTCACTTTATGTTATATAACACATTCTTCTGCCAAAACTTCAACACTACACTACACTCGAGATAGCAGCAGCGCAGGACTAAAACTAAAAACTATTGGCATTGGCGATCTTGTTGTAGTTCCGTTCAACGGTTAAGTTAAGTCCGGGTATCGATGTGGCCCGGGTATCGCAGAGTGAGCTAATGTGAAACCAGGAGGAAACACTTATCCCAGCATTTTTTATTACAATTCAGAACTATTTCAGTCTAAGCCTTGTTAGATGATGTCTAAGGCTTGTTGTGGTGGATTGAAATTATAGAAATTCTGAATTGTAACAGAAATGCTGTGTTGTGTTTCCTTCAAGTAAGTTCCAGTCTCATGCTTTGTTCACTCTTCTTTGATGCCCGGATGATATCGATACTAGGACCTGACTTTAACGAACGGAATTACAAGATCACTAAACTATAGATCTTCCATGCTCCGAATTTCGAGAAGGCGTAAGAACTAGTCTAAATCAAGGGCACATGGATTAAAGTCCTCAAGCAGCCTTCCTTAGGCAGCTGTCTCGGCATACAATTTTTAAACAAAAATTGTCTATTGTATTTTGTTTATTTTCAGACTCAAGAAACAAGGTACTCACCATGGAAGGCTCAAACCCTGAGTCCACTGTTGCTGTGGAGCTTGTGCCAGGGGCTGAACTGTCGACACCGTCTAATCTATCGGCTCTCAGTGATCTGAATGAGACTGAGCCATTTGAGAACACTTCACCTGACTCGGAACAAGATCAGGGCGAGAATGAGGAACAGAGTCAAAATAATGATGCTGAGGACAGCATGGAAGTAGATGAAGGAACTGGTGCTGACAAAGCAGGTAAACTAACGACACAATGAGGTTGTTTTATTTACAAGTTTCTCGCTGTGCATGTTTCTTCTTCAGGGAAGTCAGCGTCTGAGGTGTAATGGTTAGGCTCTTGGGCTTTCATGCAAAGGGTGTGAGTTCAAGCCCCAATTGGGGTAGTTTGTTTGACAGAGAGTAACCTCTGTCTTGTTTGCTCGGACAGTGTTTCACTCAGCATGGGTTGCAGGGTTGAAGTAGCATGCTCTATATGACCTTATGGTGTTGCATGGGACATTATTATACAAAAACAAAACCAAGCAATCCTTTGGGAAAGCTTTAGATGAAGATTGAAGGAATGGGCATGAAATTCAGGACCTCTAGTCATTCGGGAGACAAAAAACTTTGAGAATATTTTCCTTGTGCATTGTATTGCATTTCTTGTATTAGAGATTTTTTTTTCTGTTCATGTCACTATAAATAAGTGTTATTTGCCTAAATCTCTCTTTCATCTTCTTCAGAAGTCTTGGACACACAAATGGTATAAGGCTTTGTTTTCATGCTCCAGCAACAATACTTAACATGATAAAACAAGTTACCTTTTTTATAAACTTGTTTTATCAGATGAAGACGAGGAGACAGAGAAGCCTGTTTCAGAGGAAGATCCTCCTGAATCCAGCCAACAGGACACAGAGGAGTCAGAGGCGCCAGCTTCCCCTGTTCCCGAGCAAGAACCAGCAGATGTCAGTGCAGCTGAAGAAAGCCAAGGTGGGGAGGAGACCACAGATTCAGGGACTTTGTCTCAGCCAGAGGTCCCCGAGGAAGAACAGGTTGGAACTCCGTCTTCGAGCAGCTCATCTGTGTCGAAGAGGCAGAGGAAAGCTACGACTAAAGTGTAAGAATCTCTTTTTGACAATGACAGTGACAATGTTTATCGATATCACAAGGAGAAATTTGTCCTGGTTTCTACAAAACAAAAGTGTTAGACTTTGATGTGCACTCACGCACACTCACAGCAAAGAAGAACCCTGGCATACCCACAACAAAAAAGGCATTGATTTATTTTTAATACCACAGCCTACTACCATTAATTATAGTGATGAATAAATTATGGCTTTTTGTACAAGATAATTGACTGGTGGAATATTGTCTTTAGACCAACCGTGGGCCAACTTTGCCTTGCTGGTCTGACCTAGCTCTAAAGCACTCTCAGCCAGATTCACGAGTCAGTCCACTTTTTTTTTTTTTTTCTCTTTCCCCTCAGATGTCAGCCTGGTGTAATTAAACAAATTTTGAAGCGTATGGAAAGTTGAGAATAAAATGTTTTCAAAATCAATACTTTTCACCTAAGCGGGAAGGAAAATCTCCGACATTCGGTTTTTTTTTTTTTTTCATGAAATACCTGTGGCATTACTGGGCCAAGAAAGAAGTGAATCGTTTGTATAATGTTGTGTCTGCACAGACCCAAATAAAACAGCACATATATATGGCGGGAGCTCTATGGTATTTTGATAATTTAGCCTTGGTATTTTACATGACCTGTTCATGTACATTTGATTCAAATTTCTTTCCTCGCTTGGTGTTTTGATATTTTATCAACATGTGGAGGTGCGGGGCCCCCACCAGGGGAAGCAAAGAATGGCACATTCTGCTCTGATGGTACCGTACAAGGCGGCAAAAATGCATCACAACTGAAGCCACTCTTCTCGGTTTAAACAATATTACCTATAAAAAACGGAACATGGTTGCCTTTATGGCGTGGGGACCCTGCAGTGCACTTGTGGAAACACAAGCTACTGCAGGATAAATAGGCCATGTACGAAAAATTCAGTCATTGTGACTTACCTCTGAGTTCTAGCAGGGGATCTCAAAAGAAGAAGAAGATAGTTCTGCCCATGGTTGTAATAATTTCTATGTATGTATTCACATTTGATTCATATTTCCCTTTTAGTCTGGTGGTAATTATTTCATTACATGCATGCATTCCTGTGCATTTTATTTCTCTTCCCTGCTAGTCTGGAGATGGAAGAAGTGAAACTGCTCCCGCTGCAGGGGCCGGGTCCTGCAAAGAAAGGCAGGAAGCCAAAAGGTGGGCCAAAAACTCCGAAAACTCCGAAAACACCCACAGCCAAAACACCTGTGCCAGTATCAGAAAAGGAACAAACTGCGGAATCCCCAGCAACTCCTGCCACAAGCTTACCAACCACCCCTCGAGAGCAGAGACGAGAACTGCCAAATGGTTGGTCCATGCGAGCAGTGCAGAGGTTAACTGGTGCTTCAGCCGGAAAATATGACATCTATTACTTTAGGTGAGTGTTTACTTTGAAATGCTTTTGCTTTTTTAAAAAAAATTATGTTTTAAAATTCTTTTTCATTAAATTCATTCACACATAACAGAATGACTTTAATTTGGGAGTGTCTTCATTAGTTTTTTTGCGAGGATATGAAGATAGCACTTTTTTGCTAGCATTGAATCGATCTATCTGATAATGACTTACTGTCCCATCCCCATTGGAAAAGACTGGTGGTAATAAAGAGGAATTAATTTTTATAAATTATCATCTCTCGAGATATCACCAGAGGCTGATTATCACTCTCTCCTCGTGAGACGTGGCTCTAATATTAGACTCTTTATACACACAGACGTTGATAGTTTTGTCCCTTTTTTAATTGGGAGTCGTTTCGTATTTCTAACCGTTGATTGTGTTTTATTTCTCTGTTTTGTTGTGCGTTTTACTTCATTACCGACACTTTAAATATAAGGTCAATCAAGTGCTAGAAAGTACATTACGTCAATAGTTTAACCTTAGAGGTGAAGGAGCATGCCATACCGGAGTGCCTGCCAAGCACCCACGTTTGTACTATAATATATTTAGACCACAATGGCTGCACTGTGTTAAATTTGATAACTTTTTTTCTTTGAACAGTCCTGGAAATGTGAAGTGCCGCTCCAAGACAGACGTCACAAACTACGCAGCGAAAAACAAACTGGATCTGGATATGGAGCTGTTTGAGTTCAGCATGTCCAAGCTGCAGCAGAAAGGTTTGGTCGACACGGACGATGTTGTGCTGGCCAGACAGAAAAGGGGCCCTATGCCAGGGAAAAAAGCCGAAGCCAAGAAGACTGCAGCTGCGGCTCTGAAAGTGAAACCCGGTAGTGGTGTGAAGAAAGCTAAAGGTCTTTTGAACAACAAGTCTCTTTTCAAAAACGCAAAATTGTCAATTGCGGAAGGGGAGGAAGGAACCCCTGTGAAGTCTAAAGGTTTGTTCTCCAAGAGAAAGGCCCCAGAAATTGACGACAGCCCACAGAAACTTCAGAAGCTCGTTATTCGGATGCCATTCGGCAGCAGTGGGAAGATGAAGATGACCAAAAGAGAAAGCAGTCAGATCTGCTCGTACTTTGCCCCGGAGGATGTGGCCGAGATGGAGATGGCGGAGGCTGCCGCAGAAGAAGAGCAGTTTACGAAAGTTGTTGGGAAAGGAGCAAAGGGAAAACAGGGCAAAGGTCAAACACCGAAGAAAAAAGTGGGCAGGCCGAAGAAGAAGTCAAATTTGGATGCCAGTGCCACTTCTCTTGATGATTCTCAAGCAATGGAGGAAAGTGTTCTGGGCTCTTCCTTAGATGCTTCAGCTCTAGACACAACCGAGGGTGACGCCAGTGTGTTGGATCCTTTTGCTTTTCCTGATGACGATGAAGTTCCTATGGAGACTCCCACCCTATCTAGTCCCAAGACATCTGCTCCTGTGAAAGTGAAGAAGAAACCAGGTCCAAAACCGAAAAAGAGGGGGAGAAAACCAAAAATACAAGCCCCTGTAGTTGATGCTCCTGCTGAAATTGTAGCAGAAAGTAATGATATTGTGGAGGACAGTGCAGACGTCGCACCTGAACCAGAGCAAGAACCAGAGGCAGCGGCAGAGACAGAAGCTCCGCCTGAGACCCCACCCATTGAAGAAACCACAGAGCCCACCACTCCACAAGTGGTCGCTGAGGTTGAGCCTGTTAAAAAGAAAAGAGGCCGTCCACCAAAAAGAAAACCAGAGCCAACCCCTGACCCCACAACACAAGCTTCTGCCCCTGAGAATGGATCAAAGGCGTCGACAAAGAAAAACAACTTGGAAGAAGTGTCGTATGAAGAGTATCAAAAACAGTTGGGAGCTGACAAGGAGGAAGAGGTTCCCGCCAAGGCTCAGAGGCTTGAGGAGGAAGAGGAGGAGGAGGAGGGTGATGACAGGAAAAGTCTGCCAGACGAAGACATTGAGAACTCGGTGGCGGAGTTCCTGGCCCTGCAGAATTACATCAAAGTCCCCATGTTTCTCACAGCCGACTACATGCTCAGTGATGGTGAGAAACATTCTTGTATGGTCAGCTTTCATTACACTTATGTAGAAGTTGCTATTCGAATTGTGCTACATTGTCAATAATATAAAAAGAACCCTAATGCTTAGCATTGAGGATTACTTAGAACAGCTGAATTTGGAACAATGAATTATTTTCTTCTTTTTTTTATTAGAGTACCTAGGATCACTAGAAGTTACAATAAATAGAAAAAAATAAGCACCTACCATAAAGGTTTTTGCCACTGAATTAAAGCAGAATGTTCGTTTTGGATATAAAATACCTAATAATCACAGGGGGAAAGCTTTAGCAGATGCAAGGGATCAGTGTCCTACATTATTATTACTAATTATATTGTATCACAACTTATTAACTTATTAAAGCTCCCTAAAGCAGAGAAGCAAATGATTTTGCTATTATACCTTGATTTTCCATGATGATTACTATGCATAAAGGCCGCTTTGAAATTCACTCTTTCCAAAAAGCTTACAGCTTGGATTATTTTTATTCCCCCAGCAATCAATATGAAAAGCAAGTATTTCAAGAAGTCCAACGCAGACAATCTCGCCCCATTAAAATTGAGACGAGATGATAAGTGGATTCCGCCTCGCTCACCGTTCTGTCTCGTCCAAGAATCTCTTTTCCATGACCCATGGAAGCTGCTGATTGCAACCATTTTCCTCAACAAAACCACAGGTGGGTTACGTGTCAATTTGGTTTGTGGGACTGGAAATATATGTGATGTAGAATTACCTTTCCTTTGTGTATGAGCATGTGTTCTTTCCTGAAGAATTGTGTTTGTTTCAGGTCAATTTATCATGTAGAGCGGGCCCTGATACAGGAGGGGGTGGGGGTCAAATGCCATTTGGGCCCCGTAATCTCTGCAATGACAATGACATTGTTTATTTATGTCACAAGGAGTCGTATGTCTTGGTAACAACAGAGCACAAGTGTCACATGTTTATGTGCACTCACTTATACTCACTTCAAGAAAGGGCTCATACATGCTCACAATGAGAAAAGGCAAATCTAATTCTTGTCATTGTACTGACATGTACCTACATCCTCTTTCTCTCCTCCCCCCCTCTCCCTCTTTCTCTCTCCATCTCTCTCTCTCTCTTTCTCTTCCTCTCTCTTCATTTAATGTTACACTGTTACTTATTAATTATACTAGTGCGGATCCTTGTTCTTTGAAGGTGATGTTTGTTTTTGTCTCTACTATAATAGTTTCCTTCTCTCTGTCGGTCTTTCCAGTACCGTATGCTTTTCTCGACCGTTCTTTGTGTCTCTGTCAATTCTTTTCTACGTTCCGGTTTTCTCTCCAGGTGAAGAAAAGTGGTGGAATAGAAGTCTCTCTCTCTCTCTCTCTTGCTATTTCTTTCTTTTCTCTTTTTAATTATGTGTGTGGTTGTTCCACGCTTGATATGTTTTAACTCCAATTCCTGAGCCCTGATGGAAAGTCATATTCACAACGTAACTACAGTTGCCAGTTCTTCGGTAATTCCCAAATTTCTGTTTCGTGCAACTGACTGTTGAATGGAGGGATTATATATATAAAACCTCAATTTACTCAAACGAAACAATTTACGGGCAATTGAAAAACATGTCGACTATTTTTCCAAACTGTCAGTGTAAACTTGACATGAAAATAATCAACGAAGCGTCTAGATCCACGGGAATCTGCAACAAAAACAGACATGCCCATGTAAACCTTCAAGGTATATTGCATTAAATTCGTATTTTTGTAGAATTTTCCGCTGCCGTTTAAATGGAAAAAGGAGGGATTTCTAACATTTCCATTAGTTATAGATTGTCAGGTTTAAGGAATACAAGACTTTCACTTCACACTTTCTATTCTACTTCCCTGTGTCAGGTCGCCAAGCAATACCTACATTGTGGAAGTTCCTCAACCGCTGGCCGACGCCAGAGTACGCCCGCAATGCCGACCTTGAGGAACTGGCTTGCCTCTTGTTTCCCATTGGTCTCAACTACACACGCTCCAAGACTATCATTAGATTCTCTGGTAAGTTATAACTTCTTCACAACTGAGCTTTTGTAAGGATGAATGTTTCCAGAATTTTTACCAAAATTCAAAGCATTTTTTTAGGCAGATTGTTCCTTTTGTATTTAAATTTACTTTAGCTCTATAAAAGGACAAATTTCAGGCCCTTCCCTTGTTGACTAAGGCTGTATAAATTTATGGTATTTTACCTTAAGAGGGCCTTCTCCTCCAGCAGGTGGGTCCCAGACGTACTTATCAAGGTCTGGCCTCCTAGGGAAAGGTCAGGAATTTGGGTCACAACCAGTAATTTCCCAGGGCAATGGTTGTGTTACACTGGTGTTTTTTTATGTACCGGTAACATATTCACTAGTGTAGTCTGTTACAAAGATTTATTAATCACCCACACTGAAGTCCAAACATGATGTAATGTTCTATGAATCTCTTTTCTGTAAAATGATCTTACAATGAACTCCTTTTTTTGTTTGTTTTCACAGAGGAGTACCTGACAAAGAAGTGGACGTATCCCATCGAGCTTCACGGCATCGGGAAATATGGAAATGATTCCTACAGAATATTTTGTATCAATGAATGGAAGCAGGTGAGGGCAGATGTGAATGATTGTGTCACAACTGGCATTGGATTGGTTTGGTTTGGTTACCAGTTTTACGTCCCCTGCAACACTTTAAGGTCATTTAAGAGACGGGCTACTTCAACCCTGCCTGTCAAGGCCAACCCGGGCTGAGGGAGAAAAAATCCCAGCAGAAAAAAACAAGATCGCCCGCGATCGGGGATCGAATCAGGGTCTATCGCATGCAAGACGAAGAGCCTAACCATTACACCACAGCGCCGGTAACTGGCATTGGAAATTGTGTTATGTTGCATAGTGTCATCAGAAGTAATGTGTGTTAAAACAGGTGGCCCATACCCTGTGTGTGGCAGTTTACTGTGAACTATATGTTTCACATAAGTAGCTATACAAGGGCAACATTAAAAAGATTTGACATACTATGTCAGTATGTTGAAAAATGTTCTATCAATATTGGCAGTAAACCTATCAATGGCTGCATTGCACTTCTGCAGTATTTAAGGGCTAATTTTAAGGCTTTCCAGCCCCAGGGTGCAGAGCCAGACTACCATGTCTCTGTAGGTCTCAAAGAGTTCACCTCTAAAGTCCTGGTTAGATAACAACAACAAACAGGTGGTCATGTTTGACAACTTATTGTATGACCCGTATGTACGAGGGCTGTCCCACGGAAAACCGGAAAATGGCTATATCTGGGAAAGTATTACGAATTCTTTCATTCTGTAAAAACACACTTGTAGAGCAACTATTTTTTCATAAAACTTTCTTGGTAGAGGCAGAATAGAAGTTCTTTAGTTACCGGTATTGTATTGTTCTTTTTTCTGCTTTTTGCTTGCTGTGCCAAACTTCTTTGTCTCTTTGTCTCTTTCCCCGTATCTATGCAGTTTGAATAATTTTCTTTTCCAGTGGTTTATAGATTGAATGGTGTCTTTTTTCAGTTGTTAATACGTTAAATGATGGTGTTTTTTATCCTTTTGTTTGCAGGTTGAGCCAACAGATCACAAACTGAACGACTACCACCAGTGGCTGACAGTCAACCAAAAACAATTAGGCCTGAGCTGAGTCAGGGAATCAGAGAGCATAAGTGTAGTGGAGAGCAGAACATACATGTTCCTATCTGTATCGCTGGTTGGTGCTGAGTTATGTCAGAGCAGAACCACAGACTGACTCAGGTGTTAATGAGAGATGCTGTTTTGCTAAAGATCCCAGAATGAAGGGTATTCTATGTGTGTTATCAGGAGTGATGAATGTTCTAAGCGTATCATTTCCTGTACACATGTTTACGTCTTCCTTTTTGCAAGTGATGGTGACGAAACTTCTTATTTCTTGTCAATCCTTGGGTGAAAAACTTTGTACGGGACAACCCCAAAAGCATCAGCATTTTCACACAGCCATTTCACAAAAGTGACGCGTTTGATTTTTTAGAACTTTATTTCTACTTAACTTTCAACATATTATGTGACTACTTTTTCTGATGTTATCTCGCAAAAAAATTAATTTTTAAAAAAGGTTTAGGTCTATACAGTCACCCAAGGATTTATACCTCTCAGCAAGAACTTTGAAACTTCAGCACCTTTGTATCATCCGGAATAGTAAGCCTATATGAACTAGCTTGGAGTGGTGCAGTGTGAAAGACTTCATTGATAGATCTGTATGGAATATTCACTTCGTTAAGATGAGACCAACATTTGTTTTCTCCAAATGCCAGGTTAGTACGGTTTTCACCGCCTAAACACAGAGTGCTCAGGAGGACTTGCAAGTGTGAGTTTACAGGAACCTGAGAAATAGTATTATGATGTATTAAAACGAATCTGTTGAATGACAAAAGCGTGTGTTTGAGCAGAGTGTGCCTTTGTGCGGGTTGCGTTGAGGCGGTGAATACTGTACAAAGCCTGTGTAGAACTTTGACCGTTGTTGCTCTGAAGTAAACAAAAAAAGTGACCATTTCTCCGATCATTGTTGTGTACAGTGCAAAATTTTTACTTACATGTGAGAGATTCAGGTTTAGCAGATGAGTGAATGTTTTCTATAATAGTTTTTTTTTTTCTGATGTGTATGTATGATATGCCTGCATATTTTTTTAAGTTCGTGTAAGCTTTGTCATTTTGGATTGTACTTATGAATTTTGTATGCTAATGTGAAAAGACGAAGAAGGAAGTGGCATTCCAACAGAGACGGTGTATATACTGGGATCCAGTAGGAATTCAGTAGAGGTGGTGATAAATGTGCAGATACAGATTACTGGAAAAGTGACACAACCACAACTTAAGTGTTTTATTTACAGGGGTAGCCATCTTCAGGGTTATTTTTTTCAATGCCTCAAGACAAACATTTTTTGGGTTTTCTTCAAAATTGTATTTTGTTTTTCAACATGCAAATTTCGTTCTCTGTTATCAGAGCCCAGTATTTTTTTTTCTTTCAGTTGCTCAGGACGGATAATCTTGGGGGATTTCTTCAATGGTAAACGGCTGTAAACTCTAATTCTAATATAATATACAATTATTACCAGTCTCAGCTTGAGAAAGTGCATCATTTCTTTCATAATTTATTGTAGAGACGTTATTAAAATTTTTTCCTATGAAATTTCCGCGTACAAGTTGTATAGTTTTATTTTTTGCTAGTCTGAATACTTGTATCACAGCTCAGCCTCATAACTGCTGTGTCCAGTTTTCTGACAAGTCGACTCTGTGGCACCTGTGTTTCACTGAGTGATGTTGTTAGTGTTGAAATTTTCTCTTATCATGTAATTGTCAATCCAATTCAATAAAAAGAGCAGGTTTGAGGCAGCAGGAGAAATTCTCTGCCTCCGCCACCGCCACTAAGTTGATTCATTAATTTTTGCTAGTAGATGAGCACTTGATTTAAAATGAGGAAAGTTCTATTTTGATTTTTCTTTATTTTTGTAACTCAACTCTCTGCAAAGTACACTGACCACAGTTGACCAAAGGTTGCTCTACTTTCTGTTCGGTTTGCATGATCTCCTGCACAGATACACGTTTTCAGGCTGATATGATTGAAGATAAAAATGTTGTGAGGATTGGAGAATTCTTTTCATGTACAAATATATTCATTACCACAAACCAAAGCTTGTTTCTCTTGTCTCCACTTTCATTCTTTTTGGTTTGTTTCATTTTGTTTTATTTGATTGTACAAACTGGCAGAGCTAACCATTGTGAATATATTCGAACACTCAACAGTTTCTTGTTGCTGATGTCCCATCCCTTGCAACACTTTAAGGTCATTTAAGACTCTGGCT
Source organism: Phyllaplysia taylori (assembly GCA_032273245.1). Classification (NCBI taxonomy): domain Eukaryota; kingdom Metazoa; phylum Mollusca; class Gastropoda; order Aplysiida; family Aplysiidae; genus Phyllaplysia; species Phyllaplysia taylori. The sequence goes on along the minus strand of JAUKPP010248415.1, from coordinate 20,743 downwards.
ACTTTGACCCTGCATGTCCAGAGCCAACCCCAGCAGAGAGAAAGTACTTATGTGCACTGTACAACTAGTGCGAGCTTGGTGGATAATGAAAGGGGGGAGATGGTGTGGTCTGCTTCTTTTTCTTTCTTAGACTTTTTACTGTCCTAATCTATGATTTTGGTTTGGTTACCAGTTTTATGTCCCCTGCAACACTGTAAGGTCATTTAAGAGACTTCAACCTGCCTGTCAGGGCCAACCCGGCGGGCTGAGAGGGAAAAATTCCAGCAGAAAAAAACCCAGATCATCCGGGCTCGATCGAACTGGCGTCTTCCACATGACTGGCGAATAGCCTGACCATTACACTACAGCGCCGGTCCCTAATCTATGATGAGTATGAGGGCCGAGAGAAATGTAATGTCATAAAATCAAATCCTATCAGTGGAACGTGAAATTTAGAGGGTATAGGCTCAAATTCTTTGCCTACTGGCACACAAAATATGACGCCCATATGATATCACAGACGCACATCATTGCTTGCATCACAAAACGTGTGCACAGTTCAGTCAGAAGAAATATGGAAACTCAAATGACCTGCATTTGAAGCCAAGTGCTGTGGTTGAGAACAGGGTGACAGCCAGACTGCTTGAAAAATTTTCAAGGGGCATATTTAAATTTTGAAGGGGCTTATTGCCTGCACATTTTGTATGGAAATAGCACACTTCCACGTTGAATTAGCACACTTGTGTGTTGAAATAGCCCCATTATGTGCTAAAAATAGCACATTTTTTAAATTCAAATATATGCAGTACGCAGTTTTAATTTTGAAATTTGCCCATGTGGCGGCCTAATAGGCCTACTCTCTTCGATTTTCAACCACCAAGAGATCTTTAACATGCGCAACGTATACAAGGGGCCTCCAAGGTTTTTGGTCCTTATCTAAGAAGACTAGGTGTTTGATCTTACCTACCTTAAGATCAGGTGGTTTAAAAGGAAGGAGTAGACAAGGAAGAAGAGAAGAGAAGCATGGCAGGCCACAAGAGTAGGAGGAGACAACGGAGAGAGTGAGAGGAAGAGTCAGAAAATTAGTTGAAAAAGTAAGACAAGGCAGAGAAAGAGAAGAAGAAGAAGAAATTTATTGGGGATAACATGCCTGCACTGCCCCAGGTTTGAACCCACGACCATTAGCATGAGAGGCAGACACCAAAACCTCTAGACCACGAGAGCACAATTATATCCGAGTTTCACCATACCAAGAAAGATGATAGGGTTGACTAAACAAGAAAAGAATGCTAAATTAGAAGTTTTTACAAAAAGAGCAAACAAACAAAATTTAGTCTGTAGCAACAGTTTTAATAGTTTAAAATTATATGACAGAATAAAACCAGACTTGACCAGTACAGTAGTTCATTGCACGAAGATGGCAAAGCATGGATCAGCAAACAAATACAGAAATAATGAGTAGAATATAAAGTTTTAATGGAACATCCATGTAAATTTTATATCGTTGAAGTTTGCACAAATTACAAGATGTACAATATTACATCTGAAATGCAAAACAAAAAGGAATGATGCATGAGTTACTTACTTGTACATGATATAACAGGACAAAAAGCAATAATTACTGGTACAAGAAAAATACATACATGTATAAAGAGGTTCATCAAAAAAGGTCTTATATGCTCAAGTGAAGGAACAGAGAAACCTGCAATTTACTCTTTTCATTTAACAATGCTTGTGAAGGAAAAAAAAAATCTATGTTGATGCTATAATTTTGAGAACAAATAAAAAGCTTTGTGAGTTCTTTCCTCTCTAGTTCTTTTCTGAGCCAAATAATGATTCTTGACTATCAATAATAATTATTCATCAAAAGTTACATAACTGAATATTTAGTTTGTTCACCTATAACGCATTTTGTGATGCAGCTCTTCACATGGACATGACAAAGTAAGCTCTCACACGTAGTGGGTCGTATGTGCATCGTACATCCATAACTTTATTACATATTATATGCATCACAGAACAGGCAGAAGAAGCTGCAAAAATCTCAAAAGGAACACATGACACATTACGCCTATTGCACGGCTTGCTCAATTCTCTGGTTATTTCTTGAAAGGGGCGAATACTACAAAGAATATAATGAAGGATTCACCCCTTTGAAAAAAACCCAGCCAATTGAGGCAAATTACAGTGTAAATAAATTGGTTTGTAACTTTTAGAGGGTAATAAATATATCTTGAAATTTATTAATAAAAATCGATATATTGCGCTTTCAATATACTTCAATTTAATTAATAAAAATGGTCATGTGCATTGTAAATACTTTCAAAATACTTGAGACAGAACAAAGAGACAAACTCTTCCAGTTTTGAGCTTGAAATGCCAAACCTGGCAACAGTCCTCCTACACATTTTTATATGATCAGGGACCCAAGGAAATTAAAGTGACTATTTGGCCCCAGTCTTTCTCTTTGGTATACCAGTGCGTTGTTTTGACGCCATGATCTAAAACTGGCCTTGTTCCGCTAACTGCTTTTTAAAAGGCCTTCTTTATCAACACAATTTTATAAATTAGCCCTGACAAAACTTAAAAGGTCAATGAATGACGTGCACATATACTTTTACCTCCTACAGTTTTAGAGTTATTTCAGTTCTGAATCGATCAATATTAAAAAAGCACTCTGTAGAATGTGCTGAGTCATTCCATAAACGAATTATCAGATTTCTATTTAAAGGACACTTAACTCTTGATTAGTTTTATCATTAGTCGGTTGTTATTTTTTTTACAGATAAAGGAGTTAGAATAAATTATAAGTACAGGACTCATTGTGCTGTACAGGGGGAAGGAAACAATCCTCTGAACAGAAGACCACAGAGTCTAACCAGTAGTCCCACTTTTGCCACAATACAACACAGTTTACATAGTACTACTGTAGTACAACAACTTACAACATCTTACAATACAAGTATTTCCTTACAACAATACCAAGCTCAGTACCCACATACAATACTGTTGCTGATTTCATGCACAGTTTGACTATACAGTTCATGAGTCCTGAAATGATGAATGTAGGAGTAGGATGTAAAAGTTAAACACAATTTGAAACTGCCTGCAGAAAATGTAGTGATGTATTTGATGTGCTCTTGGAAAGTGTCAGAAGTGAGGGAAAATGTCATGTACATTACATTAAATATATCAAGAAAAAATGCTGTGCTTATGTCTACAAAGGTCCTTGGTGTGTATGTATTTTGTTTGTTTGCTACATTTTGAGATAGTAGTTTATTAAAAAAGAGAAAACCTTAATCCACGCAAGAACAATTGCAAATTATGCAATGTGATGGGGAATCCTAAATCTCTTTTCAGACTTTCTCAGATATAAATGGATTCCACAGTAGACAGCTATTCTTCGCAGTATTTGAATTAACTTTTGCATAAGGAAAACGGTTACATATAATTTGAAACGCCGTGCTGAGAACTAACAGGAATGTGTCCAAGCAAAAGCGATTCCAAAACACAAGAAAAAGTTTCTTGATTTCCACTTGGAATGTCATTACTGCTCAAATAAAGAATTGGCATTAAGGAAAGAATTTGCAATGGCAGCTAAAGGAAATGTGCAGGATGCCCTATGTAATTAATAATAATAATAATAGATTGCATGTGTATAGCGCATTTCCCCGCTAGAAGGTAAGCTCTATGCGTTTTACAATCATTAAAAAAACTTAAGCATCAAGTACTACTGGCCTCTGTGGTGGAATAGCCAGGCTCTTCGTCTATCACGAGGAAGACCCGAGCTCGATCCCATGTGCGGACAATCATCTGTGTCTTTCTCCTGGAATTCGTCCCTCTTGGCTATCGAGAACGAGGGAGAAGAAGAAGAAGTCCCTCTTGGCCCAGGCTGGCCCTGACAGTGACAAACAGGGTCAAAGTTAGCCGTCTCTTTATTGACTTTACATGTCATGTCAACAGTGTTACAAGAGACGTTATGCCAAAACCCAAAAGACATGTAGCTGCTATGGCTGGTCACACACACATCTTGCTTAAGCTATTCTTGTTTGATTTAACTTAAGGATTGACACATTGCACATGTACGTTCAGTGTCTTCACATTCCTATCAAATATGATGTATAAAGAAACTTAAGGGTCTACATGATCATGACAATATGTGTATGCCGTATCTATGTATTTATGTAGCATCTTCACATCCCTTCTATACATGACATACTGTAAAGAGAATGTGAAATCCTACACACAATTAGTGCATACAGTATCTTCACATCCCTACTATTAATGATGGTACTAGACTTGCCAAGTCTTTCCACAATCAATCAGGGACACCCGACTTTATAACATCACTAACAACAAACAAAATTACTAGAAATGGGACTTCAGGCTAGTTATTGGGATGAAGTCACAGTGAAATTACATGTACTAGAAATGGGACTGACTTCAGGCTAGTTATTGGGATGAAGTCACAGTGAAATTACATGTACTAGAAATGGGACTGGCTTCAGGCTAGTTATTGGGATGAAGTCACAGTGAAATTACATGTACTAGAAATGGGACTGGCTTCAGGCTAGTTATTGGGATGAAGTCACAGTGAAATTACATGTAAGTTCCAGGGAAGCCAAGTTGAAAATAAACAAGGGAAATAAACTGTACTTGGAGGAAGGAAAATGATCATTCATTTGCTTCAAACATGGCGCATCCTCTCAAATTCCCCTTTGTGGAGTCCCCGACATTCTTCGGAAATCAAGACGGTTGGCAAGCCCGATACTCTAGAAAGAGCAAATGACCAAATAACACGAAATGGCACTATGATATATAGTGAGTATTGCCTCAGGGAGACCTCAGAAATATCTTTTTTCTAAAATTCTAACTAAATAGCAGGTAAACCAATCCTTGGCTCATTTAGAATTGTTGGGTTCAGTTTTCTTACTTTTATACTCAGTAGACAACTGTCTGGGGCTTTTACCTCGGCAAAAATAAAGCCAAGCAATAAGATAAATGTACATGTCAGATGTTTCTGTACATGCATTGGTTTTGATAGTGACAGAATGCAACATAAAATATATATATATATCTCCTATGGCATTACTAAAGCAGAAAATGCCTAAAATTGACAAGCACATCTTTGCAGCAAACACCTGCTATCTTGACAAATCATTGTAAGCTCAGACCATGAACAGAAAACAACAATATATCAACTAAACTTTGAAACAGATCTGATCTGTTCTCTCAAATCCGCACATTTTGGCAAAGGTTTTTGAGACAGGCAAATGACATACAAGAATCCAAGAAAACTATAGAGACCTCTTAAACTGAGACGACCCGTTAACTATTCATCTAAGTACAGTACAACAAAGTCAAAGAACAACAAAATTCTGCTACCAGCAGCAAGTTTTATATACTGCACAAAAATTAGCACTCTAGGGCACATTTTTGTTACTTTAAGTCACAAATGAATTTCATCAATATAAAGCAAAAGATAAATTTGACCCAAGTTCATAGAACTCTGAAAGCTACTTCACAATGAGATAAAAATAACACGTAATAATTTTACCTTTTATAATGACTTAGCATACCCACCTCTTATCAATTAAGTTCCTACTCTCTAGAAATAAAAATTGGGTTCATGTATAATATAATCATGAACATTAATCAGTGTTTTAAGTTGCAATACTGACATCCTACTTTGCTGTGTGGACACCCCACTCAGAACTGTCAAGCAGTTTTCTCATCAAAATCAAAAGTTTAAGGCACGACTATAGAATTATGAAAAGAGACCAAAGATTATAATAATAATAAATTGCATGAATAGAGTGCATTATATCCCTCACTTAAAAGTAAGCTCTATGTATTTTACTATAAAAACCACCAATACCTTTTGAGGCAAGATGAAAAAAGCCTCTGAACACTTAAATGTTTTGCAGACAACATGGAAGCACAATAAGACAATTTAGCTACAACAAAAAACGAGTTCTGTGAACTACAACGAGCCATCTATCGTAACCGCTGTGCCTATTCTTTAAAATTCACAATGATATCATTTCAACTTTTGTCGTCTGAACAAAACTGAAGTCTCCTTGTACAAATAAAATAACCGTAAGGAGAATGAATACTGATAAATTGGCCTAGTCAATCAGGTGAAAACAATAGTGAATTCAACATGAAATTACCAAGCCTGAAATGATTATGGCAGCTGGTCTTATGATTTGCACTTTTTGAATACAGATTGTATCAGAAAGAGACTACCAGCGCTGTGGTGTAATGGTTAGGCTCTTCGCCTGTGATGCGGAAAACCCCAGTTCGATCCCCGGTCGCAGACAATCTGAGTTTTTTCTGCTGGGATTTTTTTTCTCAGTCGGGGTTGGCCCTGACAGGCAGGGTCGAAGTAGCCCATCTCTTAAATGACCTTACAGTGTTGCAGGGGATGTAAAACTGGTAATCAAACCAAACAAACCAAATCGGAAAGAGACTATACAGTTGACAGCAGAGGAATTGATGTCGCCTGGGTAGTGACAAACAGATTCCTTCTATAAACGTAAAGAAGAGTGGCTGGGACTGGAGAAAACAATCAACACAAACAAAAATCTACTAAAACCACCTCAACACACGTTGACTTTATCATAATTACATAACAGACTCTTCTTCAATATTAATTTATATTATAATCAAATATGCTACTCTTTTCTAAACAATATCCTCACAGATCTTAAAAGTGGTGACTTAACAAAACATTTGATAAAGCAGAGAAGACAAAATGATAGCAAGATGTGTGAGGTCATCCTACCAATTTTATCACAATGTAAAATTACTCTGCATGCTAGCATTATATTCTCTATTGCACATTCCTCAAAATACTAGGACTTAAACAGAAAAAAAGTTACTCATGAGACAAATTCTTAATGCTGTAAAATTCAGCTGAGTATTACCCAGTTCATGCATGATAACACAAACTTAATTTAATTTTTTTACACAATTATTAATGTGTGGGCCTTTTTTCACTCCAACAAACATCTATTAGATGAGAAGGCAGGATCATAAACACAAAACACACCACGATAATTAAAATATTGGGACAACTTTGTACTCTAACATTCATCTCTTTGCAATTTGAAGGCCTCAAACCAATGGGATGTGGTATTTTGAAATTTCACACTTGGGCTAAAAACTTGTAAAATTTTCCAGATAATTCCCTGTTCTACTTCTTCCTCATCCCTCTCCAAAAATACAACAACCCCCAAACCAGCCAACCAAACAAAACCAACAATTGTTCTGCCCTCTTCTAAATTGCAAAACAGCACTAGTCAGGTTGCTACACCTACAAACTGTTTCACAGAAATATCAATAGCAATCCACCAAGAATACAATTGACACATCTGTGTAGTGGCTAAGGGAAAACTTGAGTGCAATGAAGGCCATGTAACTGTCTCTTGTTGTTTATCAAATTCCCTTCAGTTCAGTGGTGTCCTCTGGACATTATGTCATGCATATATAAACTGATTCCATGAAAACCTGGAGACTACAGGTCAGTCAACTGGCCGAGACCACTCTGTCACGTCGCATCATATTACACAGCAGACATAGATATCGTCTATACAGACATTATGCAGTGTGGACTCCACCATATTGGCAAAGTTGTGGATTGTGTATCTGAGAGATAATAATTTTATTCTCAGTATCAGTCATCCATTTGGGCGCCGAAATGACCTTATAGAGTTTATGGAGCCCTAAAACCCTAACCAAAACCAAAAGTCATCCATTTTCTGCATGCTGTAAGAGAGTTGGGTTTTACATGTGAAAGATTTCCTGACAAAACAATGTACTGGTATATTCATTTTTTCCATATATTGAGATATTCTGTGCATTTATTTGCCTTGACGCGTAATGCATTTTCAAACAAAACAATGTTGATAAGGTGTATTTATTTGTTAACAAACATTTATCATTAGATAAATCACCTTTTGCTTAAATGATATATTTGTATAGTACTGCAGATTGAATATAGCAAACAACAAGGCTAGCAAGCACACTTTTGCTTATATATCACGTTCATCATGAAACCCTTCACATGTTCCTATAGACTAATAAAACCTACAGCAGAATTTTGTTGAGGCGATAATATGTGGAAAACCAAGGGTAATAATACCCTCACTGTAGCTGTGACTGTTAATATACAACACAGTCATATGAACTTATACAGCATTCATACAACAAAAAATACTACTTATGTATTGAAAACAATTTGGCAATGACTGAAAAAAGTCAGATTTTAAGCAAGAGGGTGCACCTAAGCTCTCAAAGGTCATGGAGTACAAAAGGTCATTCCGCATTTGCCCTAGTCAATTTTGACAAATTCAGCTTTTGTCCCCATAAATTTTGCTGACTTCCCATTTTTGACAGAACTGTTAAAATAGCAGTAAGTTTTATCTCTCTATCAAAATATCCGTAAGTACAAAACAATGTATCAAGTGTTTTGACTGAAGCGACAATAACAGTAACAAAATAACAATTAAACCTACCCTAAACCAACAGATTAATAATCATGAGATAGCCTACTCCAAAGTCAACCTCAGCTTTGGCATTTGAATGACATATGAATGATTAAATCTATTTCCAGAGGACACCACTAAACTGTAGTGAATTTGATAAACAACAAGAGACAGTTACATGGCCTTCATTGCACTCAAGTTTTCCCTTAGCCACTGCACAGATGTGTCAATTGTATTCCCTTAGTCATGACTTGTTTCTTGCCATAGTCCAGATAATTATCTAAACATGACAGGAGAGAGAAGCACTCAAATTTGCTATACAACCACTGTAATCTTATTCCATGTACACATTTTGAGCAAAGAAAAAAAAAAGACAGGTGTGCCGTTATTATTGTTAGAAACAACAATGATGGTTGACGATGGAAAGATTTGCTTCACAGCTTTGACTAGTCTTTGGGTAGTCACTCCTGCACAGACCTAAGTTACCAACTTGTCATTCTGATTGATGCGTCGCTAGCTACATGTAACATGTGGGTGCGATGACAAGCCCCATTGATGCATCGCTAGCTACATGCGGGTGTGAAATATACATGGTGTCCCTTTTATTGTGTCATCCTTAAGTGATTACTGAGAAGAGAAATGCTCAGCCACGGAAGAGTCATGGATAGGCCCCGCTCTGTCATAAAACTCAGCGAGCAATTATAAACAACATCAAAGTCCTTGATGACCCACGTTATTTCTCACATCAGAAACACCACTTTAATATTGTATTACCCAAACAGTGAAAGTGAAGCACAGATGTCCATTCATAGCCTAGACCACATACTCTTTTTCAAAGCAATAGTAGCCTCTATCCGTCTACATTAAGGTGCATGGATGTCCCCATTAGGATCAAATGAAGGGAAGGAACCCCCCCCCCCAAAAAAAAAAACAACAACAAAAAAAACAACAACAACAACCCAAAAAACAAAAACCTAGTCCTCCATTTGTCTCCATGTAATGCAAGAGATTGCAGTGTAAGCTAAAAGAGGTGTCTCTGTGAAGTGAAAAACCAACAGGTGTCTACACGGTGAATAGCAACTGCAACTTTCCTCACACTTTGATGACTAGAAGCTTGAGTGGACAAGGCAGCAGGACATGAACCACAGCTTGGGACCATCATAATGTGCTGACCAGTACTGCCACATGCTGATGACATCAATCTCTAAGGTATGATAACTACCTGAATGGGACAGTTTGCTCTCAAATAATTTCAAAGTGTCACAGATGAAACAAAGAATAATGAGATGTCCTTGATATTGGGATAAAGATCTTGTCAATAATTTATATCAAAGTGATAGTGATGACTTTAACAGTGATTTTGGAAGAGTTAATAGAGCAGTGGAACAAGCCATGTCAATAATTTGTTGAAAGGGGAGAAGGGGAGAGGGGAGGGAAGCAAGATGTCTTAATATTCAACATTCAGCAGATGATTCTCTTTACATACTTACTATAATATTTAATACTTTGCATGTAATCTCTATTTTCTATAATGTTGCTTGATACTTCCAAAGCCGGAATCAGTTTTTGCTCTGTTATATTAAGTTATTATTTATGTACAACTTGAGCAGAAATTTTCAGTTAGAAATGATAATGTAATGCTGAGCAAACACAAAATGAGATCAATAGTTTAACATTGATGAATTGCCCTCAGTGTCAGTGATAAATATCTCTTGACCATGGATATTTCCAAATTGAACGGCAAGTTATGAACACTGAAGTCAGTCTCTCAAGGAAAATGAATATTGACAAGATACTGAAGCGCAAAAGAAAAGTTGAATCTCATTGACTAAAACAAAATTTCACCTTTGTTGTTGAAATGTGTGAATACAGAAAAACATATTAGTCAGCATCGCAAATATGCATTTCTGTTATGAGATGAAAAAATAACAGCCATGGTCTTGACACTCTGAGGATGAGAGTTTCTGTCTCAAGTTCTCCTTGCTGTCAGTGACAATAGAAAGAGCAATGTGTATACTCATAAGATGGATTTCTTCTTCTCTATTCATTCTCGACGCATCACCAGTATCATGACGTTATATCTTCCCCTCTCAGTACTGTTTTATTCCACAAACAAATTTCTGACTAAGTCAGATCTGTGACATCTTTAGTTCACTAAGCATTGTAAATATCATTAATTCAATGTGCCGGAACAGAAATAGTTCCGAGGCCAAAAGGGGCTAAACAACTAGTGCCTCTATAAATCAAAATTGAAAACTAAGTTACCAGGAAATTGGAAATGAAATCCAGCTAGCTATTCTGGGATGATGAAATGTCACCATTCATATCATTCCCAGCATTCAGAATACATGTACTTGTAACGTATTTCTCAAGAGCATTATTGTAAATGTCGATGGGAATACAAGTAAGACTGTTAATAAATATGGTATGAGCACCACATGGAGACCAATATCATAAAGGAAGGGAAAAAAACTCAAACACTCATGGACACATTACAGGGTAAGAGACATACTACTGCAGCTGCAAACTTGAAACAAAAGAAGTTACTGGAGTTAGCTAAGGGTTAGATATTTGAAGAGGCGCCATCATTTTTCGCTGCTATAGCCAATAATGCAGTTACAATACTATGCCTCTTCACCTTTGACACGTGAATCTTTCTGTACTGCATACTTTTCATTTTCCAATACCTTTGTAGCAAATCAATGCATCCCATTTTAAGTACTTTCAACATCCTTTTTCTGCTCCTAAACTTCTTGTGAATTAAAAGCATTCTAAATATGGTTTTCTCTCACACAAAATAAAGGAGCCCGAATATTGTGAAATACTGGGAATGCTTAGTGTTTATGAACAGAATATAACAGAAAATATTTACAGAGGTTGATAAAAGCCTCGATTGTACCATTGCACCATAACCCAAAACAAAATCAAATCTTTTAAGAAAACGGAGAGAAACACAAGCATGCATGACAGTAAGGGGAAAATGTCGAGCATCAATCAAAAGAAAATCCCCCGAATAATCAGTAGAAAAACTAAGGAAAGACGTGTTGGGCTGCACAGCACAGCATGAAGATAGTAGACAAATAACCTTGACCTCAGCAGCTCATCCCCAATTCATCTGCGGCTTTCTCCTTCTCCTTTTCCACATTGCTTTGTTGTGCCTTCAGGTATTCCGTGTACATCTGACGTGCGTGGTGCAGCACGCGATGTGCGTTGTGTCTCCGCACCAAGCGATCAAAGTGCATGGCAATCTCTTCGTAGCACATGGCGTTGCGCACCACGACGTCGCGGTGCATGGTGAGAAGCGTCAGGCACAGAAACATGAGGAATGGGTTGCCCGAACCAAACTCCTGCGGTGGAGGAAGTCGAGATGGGTCTCTGGTCACAAGTTTGGCGTTGGGGCTTGAGGGCGTCTGGCCACTTCCTGTAGAACTGTCCAATGACTCGGTGGCTTCCTGGCAGTCAGAAAGTTGGGAATCCGAGAAATTTTTGGCCAACGATGTAATTTCTTTATTTTGCACAGATCCATGTAGAAGTGGAGCTGATGCTACATGTTTGGGTGGTAGAGTTTTCTTTGGCGATGATCCAGGGGATGTGGGTGCATCCGACGGCGTAGTATTACCAGTGGACCGACGAATTGGAGAAGCTAGCAGACGCTTCATGCTTTGAAATATTCCCGAGTTTGAATCTCCATTTCCAGCTGCTGCAGTTTCTTTTGAATCTGCTGTCTCGGCTTTGATATAGACCACATTGCTGGTTTCTGGTGTGGTTGGGTCCGAGCTCTGCTCGCTCGACTGGTCATCCCGTTGGGTGTACGGATCCTCAGCAGCTTCAGAATTATTGGTGTTGGTGTCAAGGGATAGAGCGAACTGAGCCTGGTGCTCCGAGCCGTCTGATGATTCAGAAACAGCTGAGCTCATACTCCAGCTGCGCTCACAACTCGAGTTGGTGAAGTGGAAGTCGGAGCTCTCTTCAATAGGAATGGACTGGCTTGGTATATGGACGGAGCCCCCGCCATAGTCGATGTTGTTCTCTGGCACTATGGTGTCTAGACTCTCTACGCCATTGTCTGTCGGCCCTATATCAACCTCACTTTCTTCACTAGTTGTGTTGTTCTTCCTCCCTTCAAGGTCTGTATCACAGCTACTCTGACTTGTCTTGTTTTCAGCTTCCGCATCGTCCTCATCAAAACAAGAACCCTCCTGAAGAACTTGATCGATACTGCTTGATTTCTTCTGCAGTGACCGGGTCAAAACATTGTCCACTTCTGGGAAATCCGAGCCTTTGTCTTCTATATCCCCCGGTGAAGTGTCAAATGATGATATTGCACTGGTGGTGCCATTGGAGCTTTCCAGTGAAGGTTCCAGACTTAGGTTGTTGTTGGCTGATGGTCGAGGTGCGAGGAGAGTGATTGGTTTGGCCGCCTGTGCCACACGGTGCAGAGCTCCGACACGCCTCATGGCCAGCAGTTTGGCGTACATGGCCTGCTGGATCGAAAAGCTTGGGGAACATGGTGAGCTCGACAACAGACGACAAGTATAGTCAGGGTCAACCAGTGCAAGCTCCGACTGGGGTGGGTTGGGCGGCAAGGTCGCCCACATAACCTCAAGGACGTAGAGTGCATCGGAAAAGGGAAACTCGCGCTTGAGCTCCAATAGAAACCATCTGTAACAGAAGAACATGTCACCGGCAGAGTTCTGTTCCAGGTACGCGTGTAATGACGGGTCATACATGGCCAAAAGTTCAGACAGATGTTTAAACTTGAGCATAATAGCACTGCCCTCAACAGTAAAATTTTCCCTCAGTCGGTTCATCAGCGCACAGAAACAGATGTAAGCCTGGCCCTCGTCCTTCTGGGTGACGAGGAGCGGGGAGGCAAGGTCACTCATGCCCTGGCAGTATGAGACATCAGGGTGCGTCAGGGCGTAAGTGACCAGAAGATGAAACAAAGAGAGGGTATTCTCATTGTCCTCGCTGTCATTACTTCCCTTGTAGAAATCATGGGCTCGGTCTGTACGAAGGACATCCTTCTTCACCATACTGGTCACGTACTTGACCTCCTCTGTGGCTGTGTTGTTCTTAAATCTCTCCCTCCACTCTTCGCGAAGGCGACGATACTCTTCCTCCTTACGCTTCATGTACGTATACCGATCATTGCCCGACATATTTCCAGGGAAGATATTGAGCAGATGCCGCCAAGCGACTCTCCGTAAGGAGGGTTCAATGCCGCCCTGGTATATAGAGAGTCGGAACTCATTAGGCCTGACCATGTAGCCAGCACTGTCCAGGTAGTTGTGGAACTCCATGTCGGACATCGGCGGTTTGATCGGCTTGATGTCATTGTCTGATGGCTTCAAACCTGCACGTGGAAAACACACATTCTCAAAATCAAAGAGAACAAATTGTGAATTTAGGCAAGCTAGATCAAGGGGAAAAAAAATGAACAGATATCAGAAGAAGCCTACAAGAAAGAGATAACCATTAAATTTGTGATAACTCTCATTCATTTGCTTTAAGCAAAAAACATCAAATTTTCTAATTCTTCAATTGTTATTTTTTCAAGTCTTTCATTCCCAGATATTTGCTTCATTGTTAAATCAATAGGACTATATTGCTGTATTTATTGCAGTACACAACTTTCAGTTTGCATCACATTAAGATCTTTTTCCACTCAACCAACCCATGGGGAAGTGAAGTATTGTAATTCATAAAAATTAATCCACACAAATCTAAAAATAGGTAAGCTTAGGCTTATTTCTTTTGTGGTGACACCAAAAAGTGGTACAAGCAACCTCACCCATAACTCGCTGCATTGAGGTCATAGTTTTGCCAATTCCATGTGTGATAGTCCCTAGGATGGAGCCTTTGTCCAGGATGCTGCTGATCCTGTGTTGGGGAATTTCTGCAGGTGCAATCACATCCCAGTCTTCCAGCTCTGCAAAAGTGTCAAGTTTCTTTTGTATTAATTACAGGTATCTTTGAAGGGTTCACAACTGCTTTATGTTGTCCGAGTGTATAGAAGGGACTGAGAGAAAAAGAGAAAAAGTCGAGTGGGAATGAGTAAGTGAGTGAGTGAAAGAGTCAGTGAGGGGAACTAGAGAGAGAGAGAGAGCCAAGAGGAAGGAGCGAGAGAGTCGGAAAAAGAATGACAATGAGAGAGGGGTTGAGAGGGCGAGCTTCAAGTGCTGGAAATCATTGACTGCTTGTGTCTGCTTTGTGAATGTTTGCTCATTTGACGTCTCAGGAATCCAATTTTTCCAATTTCTAAAATAACGCACACATGCGCACTTGTATTGGATGTTTTTTGTTTTTTTTATCATTGTATCATTTTGACCTGAAGAAGTTTGGAGTCCAAACGAAAATTTGTCACAATCTTCATTAAACAGTCTACCATGTATCATGTCATCTTTTTCCATCTCTGAGGTCTGGTTGAGCTTTGTAATTTTTACTACACTTTGTGAATGAGGTGCGCATCGTGAACGTTACGTATCTTGTGAATGATTGTACAATATGGAATGTGTACATTTCCAGGTCGATACCATATCTGAAAAATCCATCCAAATTTCCCTTGTGGATCACTAAAGTATATCTTATCCAACATGAAGACAACAGCAAAGATGTATATCAAATCTGACCCTGCTCCATCCACATAGAGCAGAAAAAAATGTGGAACTCAAGCCTCAGGAAATAAATAGATCTTGCACAGTACTTTATTTGAAGTGTTTATGCCCATATTTGTACACATAATCATTGGTTTGAGAAACAGGACCATAAAAATATCCAATCCATTCCTGAACAATGTTTGCTTGTAAAATATTTCAAAATACCATCTGCCTTTTATTTCGTATTCAGGTGTTAATTGCCATCATAAAGCTTTTTTAAAACAAATTTGTGGAAAGGTAATGTCAAAGCCATGGAGCTTGTAAAAGTAATTGTTTAGATAATATCAAAGCTCATAAGATTAGGAAAATAGATAAAAATATTTATCAAAATAGGGATGGAAAAGGTCAGATGAAGCAAAATTAATGTTTCCACAAAGCATGCGGGGATAGCTTTACTCCAAAGCTTTTTTTCAGAATTTTCCAGGACATTGTTAGACAGGCAGCAAGTAACAAAAGAAATATCCATACTTAATTCATTTGTTTTATTAGTCATGGTCCTCACTAATTATCTATAAAAATAAATAAGATAGCGCTTTATGTATTAGGGACACCATGCTAGCAACAGGCTCACTCTTTGCCAGGAAACTTAACCTTAGTTAAAAAACAAAGTAACCCACAATGTAACCTAAAATGGTATCAATTCTGAAGTACACTCTTTTGATTTTTTCTGTGAAATTTGTTCATGCAAATCCTTTCTGCAATGCCTATAGATAAATGTCCTGACTCTAGATATAATGACTCAATTTCACAAACCAGATTAAAAAGTACCACGTTTCACACTCTGTTGGTGCTAAGATCTTAACACAAAAAGAGCCCATAGCTCATCTTGTACTGATATTCGAATAATAGTAAATTGAATCAGAGATCAGAAAATTCAACCGATTTCCAACCAACTCACTTCATTAAAAACTATAACATTTTCTTGCCGCTAGCACAAGTCATCATGCTCATCAGTGCTAAAAATTTTAAGAAATAAAAAGAAGGGAGAATTTCAAAACTTGCATTAAGTCTTGTATTCTTCACACTCAATTGATCTATCTTGTAAATTTACAAACGCCTAATATACACGGTGAAGCAAGTGGAGAATCACAGAGGTAACTAGTAATATCATTCATAACCCTTGGAGTTATAAGATTATTAAATAAAGAAATATGAAACAAATCCTCCATGTCTTAATTCCAAATCAAAATACCATAAAGACAGTATAAGTTAACGATTTTCATAATCCCCTCTTAATTTTCTGCATTCTTTCTCAATTGACTTACCTGTGACAGATAAAGGCCCAAATGACCAGAGAATGGTGCTCTTTTACATATTTATCAAAGGAAATTGTCCATGTGCTCACTGTTCTTCAATATGAGTAAAACTCTCTGGTGCAAGAGCTCTTGAAAAAAGAATTTTGGCTAAAATAGCTAAATGTGCATAGGTGTCTTAAAACAAAATATTCCCCAAATCTTTTTTTTAAAAGTAAAATAATATAAACACACTTGAGGCACACCTGAGTATTAATTGTAAGGTAAATCTTGATCAAACTGACATCACTGCTCTATGTTGCTTTCTTCTTTTTTAAAATTACAGTAAGTGTGCCTAATGTTATAAAACGCCAGTGTTTGCATTTATTGTAAGTCAATTACTCGTAAATGTTCGCCATAGGATTCAAGTGGGCAAGCAGGCTTCAGGGGAGAAAATGAAGAGGAGCCAGAGAAATCAGGAGGATCACCAGAATACCAGGGTTATAAACAGTGACAGTACTTTTCTCTCTAGGATGCTGACCTTCTTCAAAGGGTCGAAGATCAACCTTGAGCTTGAGGCAAGGGTCAGCGGCACACTGGAAGGCAGCATCCATGTCCCAGTCAGATAACATGGACAGGTAGACGGTCTGACCCTCCGAGTCTCGGGCCAGATAACTGATGGTGAAGTCACTGAGGACAGTGACCGCAAGGCATGATTAGAAACAGGAACTGAATCGAAATAATGATACCTTGATAAGGAAAAATATAGATAGATGCACAGTGATGTTTTAAAATTTGACCTAACATCCAATCCAAACTAACTGTAATAATTTAAAACTGAAAATTGTGATGCAGTTGCAGCACTACAGCATCGTTGTTGTGATTTCTTATGTTTGGTTTGGCTTGGTTATCAGTTTTAGCTCCCCTGCTTTGGTTTTGGTTACCAGTTTTACGTCCCCTGCAACACTGTAAAGTCATTTAAGAGACAGGCTACTTTGCCCCTGCATGTTGGCCAACCTGGGCTGAGAGGGAAAAAATCCCAGCAGAAAAAAACCCAGATCGTCCACACTCGGGATCGAACCAGGGTCTTCCGCATGACAGGGGAAAAGCATAACCATTACACCACATCACCGGTACCTCCCCTGCAAGACTGTAACGTCATGTTTAAGAGATGGGCTACTTTGACCCTGCCTGTCAGGGCCAACCAGGGAGGGAAAAGCAGAAAAACAACAACACAGGTCGTCTGCATGTGGGATCGAACTTGGGTCTTCTGCATGATAGGCGAAGGGCTGAACCATCACACCACAGCGCCGGTGATTCTCTAAACAAGTCTCGAGTTAGGAAATTAATGTTTTCTCCCTTTTATTGTCTTTACATTGAATCAAATAAAAAAAGAAAGAAACAGAAAAGATTGCTTTATTGATCCCTGAGGGGAAATTTGTTTCACAATGGTTTTAAACACAATTTTCATAAATCATTGATACAACAATACTAATAACAAATCAAAGTAACCCCATTCACACAAATCATATTGTTGGTTGCCGCTGAGCAGCGCCCGAGTGAGCTAGGGTTAACGTGTTTTGCCCAAGGACACACCACAGTGGTTATCCATTCCAACGATGGCAACTCCCAGAGTTGCTTGACTTTCCATGTGACCTGAGCTCACTAACCTCTCGACCACTGGGCCCGAGTATATATATATTATATATAATAATCAATATGTAGTAGAATAGAATGTCTCTAGATACATGAATGAACAATTAAGAAAGAGTCTTTAGTATCTAAAAGATCTCATTCATAAAACAAAAACAAAACACACCTGTTGATCTCAAACGCCCTGGCCAAGATACCTTGCAACATCTCAAAAGAGGTGATCTGAGGGTCGATGGAAAATTTCTTGTACTCTGGCTGCATTTTGCCATCACATTTCTGAGGAGGATACAGAGAAAGTTCTACTTTAATATTATGTAAAGAAATTAACTGAGCAAGATGGAAAGGCGTCTGTGGTGTAATGGTTAGGCTCTTCATCCATCATGCGGAAGACCAGAGTTTGATCCCACATATGGACAATCTTGGGGTTTTTTGCTGGGACTCATCCCTCTCAGACTGGTTGGCCCTGACAGGCAGAGTCCAAGTAGCCCACCTCTTAAGTGACCTTACAGTGTTGCAAGGGATGTAAAACTGGTAACCAAACCAAAACCAAGATGAAATGTCATTGTAAGAAGATGCTAAAAGCTGATAATTTAAAATGAAGGAAAACAGGATGAAGCAAAGTTTAATGAAATGTAGTATGCTGTTTATTGGTTGGTTTTGGTTTAACGTCCCTTGCAATACTGTATAGTCATTTAAGAGGTGGGCTACTTCGACCCTACCTGTCAGGGTCAACCTGAGTTGAGAGGGACACAACATCCCAGCAAAGAGAAGAAGACAATCATCTTACATGGAAATCAATCTCCCATCCTCTGCATGATAGATGGAGACCCTGATGACTAAACCACAGGTGCAAATTAAGAGAACAGGATGAAATAAGGTTTAGTGAGATAAAAAAAAAAAAAAAAGGCTTTATGAGATTGTTGTATGCTGAATGTACCACAATACTGCATGGCTTTCTTTGACGTAGCATTAAATCAGAGGTCGTAGGAATGTGTATTTGAGAGATTTCTAAGTACCTGTTTGGTAACCAGTTCTACATCCCCTGCAACAGTGTAAGATCATTTAAGAGACATACTACTTCAACCCTGCCTGTCAGGGCCAACCTGGGATGAGAGTGAAAAAATCCCAGCAGAAAAAAAAAAGCAGATCGTCCATGACCGGAATCAAACTCAAGTCTACCACATGGTAGGCCAAGTGCCTACTCGTTACATCACAGCGGCGGTGCGTAAGTACATATAGGTATTAGTAGCTATGTATAAGTTAAAGTAAACAGCACATCAATCTTCTGTTTTATCATGGTATCAAATTACATTAATCATTAATCATCAAGTGGGTGTGTGGGAGATAGGGGAGGCTAAATTAAAGACCTGTCGCGAACACCCAGGACAAAAAAACATGATAACTTTTCTTGTTTGGTACATTGTAGCAAGGGCAGAAAGGGAAGAATTCATAAACAACCTGCAGAAGCCGATAGAGAAAGGGTAACGAAAGACAAAGACGGAGCATCTGACGTGCAAACAGCTGTGTCAGTGAAATGACACTCTGACTGATGACCTGTCACAATCATTGATATATCTGACCTTGACCCTGTCCTGGTCAACTTATCAACAAGCTGTAAGTGTAGCTATGTGAACCTGGAGATAAGGGGTAAATGACCCAGCACGCCAGCAATTTTTATAATCAATAATCACGTCTACAGAGATAAAAAAAAATCTCAAACTTTTGAATGTACTGAGCCTTTTTCTCTTGAACAGATCTTATAAAGCCCTCTAAATACTTTTATTAAAATACACAGGGTTTCATTGCAATTTACAAACAGCAACAACAAAAAAAGAGCATTTGGGGAAGTAATGCCAAATAATGGCACACACAGATAATTTACAAGAGAGGGTGAGATTCCACTCCATTTGTTCAATTCATGAGAGAGATATAAAGAAGATAGAGAGAGGGGGAGAGATAATAAGGCAAGAATACACTGATTCCCCCCCCCCCCCCCCCTGGAACTTTGGGAAAAATGAAACATGTAGGCAATCAGAAATTAAAATTACGAGGATCCAGTTTCAAAACAAAAGCATCAATACATTCATGCGCAATGACGAGAGAAAGAGAGAAGAGAAAGACAGAGTGAGAATAAGAGAGGCAGGAAAGGAGAGAGAGATGAGAGTGTGCGTGTGTGTATCACATGTTCATGATGTGACACAATGGTCTCTTTGTCACTCTGCCAACAGATGCGTCGTCTCTACTAATTTCCCAAGCCAAAAACCACACCAGCGTAAACATCCACTTGGCCTGATCACTGATCGATCCGCTTACTTTGTCACATAATCTGACACTTAAAGTACAAGGACTGATAACAGGTAGATACTACGTTATACTTTACAGTTTGAGTGACTGATAAAACTACATGCACTAGTGTTTGACATGATAACTTCCCCCATAAATGTATGGCTGGACCTATTTAGGTGGTTAGACACCTAAATATTCAAAAGGGGGGGCCTAGAGTATATTTGGGTGGCTGGTTTTGTCACCTGAATATTCAAAAGGGGGGGCCTAGAGTCCTTTATAAAAGGAGAAGAAGTTGAGATCACGGACTCTTATAAATACTTAGGAC
This sequence comes from Phyllaplysia taylori, assembly GCA_032273245.1. Lineage (NCBI taxonomy): Eukaryota > Metazoa > Mollusca > Gastropoda > Aplysiida > Aplysiidae > Phyllaplysia > Phyllaplysia taylori. Next base: position 120 of record JAUKPP010248415.1, on the reverse strand, counting down.
TGACCATTGATAATAGATTTACATGGAACAACCATCTGGATATTGTTGTGAAGAAAGCGAATCAAAGACTTTATTTCCTCAGAAAATTGAGATCTTTTAATATTGATAAGACTGTCATGT
>JAUKPP010248393.1:0-12964 GCA_032273245.1 Phyllaplysia taylori | reverse complement strand
GATAGGCGCCCATGATTATGGCAACGTGTCGGGTGAAAAGAGAGTCGAGTGGTCGTCTTGGGCAGGTTTTTGTGGCTTTTGGTCAGTGAAATAGGGTGGTCGCGGTCGCGTTGGATAGGTGGTCGTCTTGAACAGTGACGTTATATAGAGAAAAATCAAGGGGGGAAATGAGAAGTGGTCGTTTGTACAGGTGGTCGTCTTGAACAGGTGGTCGCTAGAGCAGGTTCGACTGTATTAGATCATTCCATTTTACAGCAAATTTCTCTTGGTAATCTAAATTGTCTTTGTAACTTAGTGACTTGCCAATTATGCTACAAAACATCCACAAGTCGGGTAAGGGAAGAGGCTATACATTTAGTGGTCAGCATCACCGTAAACTCTCTGTAACCCAACATTCATCATGGACTGGAAAAATTTTCTTTGCAGGAAAATGCCTTCCCCGACCATGACCTTGAGCTGAATGAAGCTGTTGCAGGTCTGAATGGAGGTGCCCTGAAGCATATCGCACCACTCGCTCCTCTACACATCAATGTGGATCCCTTGGATGGTATGTAGAAAATTGAATTGCAAACTTGAAAATCATCGTATTGGTAGTTTCAGATGTTTATTCTCCTTTTGGTATGAACTGAAAGCTAATATTAATATTGATATTGATTTTTTTTTTCTTTTAATCTTTTATGTTAATTGATATTTTTCAAATCTTAAAAATAAGTTTTATGAAAGTGTACAGAGGCCCAATGAGTTGAGCATTGAAATTCTTTTCCATCTTAAATGTGTAATGACCAGCGGTTAAAGACTGCAAGTATTCCAGTTATTTTCTGTCTCTGAGTCTGCACAGTGCTCCAAGTAAGCGGCATCACACTTAATTCAGTACTGTCAGTACCTATGTCTGACTAGAGCTGTGGTTCCTTGAGATGCTGCATTAAAAGTGAACTTGTATTTTTGGAGCTTTCAGCTTACCGCAACTGACAAATGTGATTTTTACAGACTCGCCTATGGTGGTTGATTCTCCCCGAGAAGTGAAAGAAGGCAAGAGCCCCCGACGACATGATGAATATGGCCTTGACCCCTACTATGATGACATTTACAAATACTTGCAATCAATTGAGGTAGGTACATAAGTGTTTGCAAGGTCGTGCAGAACGGAGTAAAACAATCACAGAAATTTAGTGGTGGTATGCGTAGCTTCTCTCCACAATCTTCTTCAAATGCTATACATGAATTTAGTAAAGTGAGGAACTGACAAGTGACACTTAGTCCATACACAAGTCTTGAAGTCTTGAAAAACTCTTGAAAATCAGAGCTCATTTAAGACTTGGAAATTTGCCCTTTTTTGCCTGAAGCATCCTAAGTCTTGAAGTCTTGAATTTTCACAATTGCTGAAACTTCATGAAAAACAAAACGGGAAACATCGGCGGAGATGCACCTTGTTTTACATTGACAAAGCCCAACTGTTATGCAATCTCCTTTAAATGCGGCATTAAGTGCCGAGAATTGCTGCATGTAGGTGTCTTGATTTTTTTTTCTGCAGTCTTGAAAAAGTCTTGAATTGTCTTTCCATGTTTGCATTAACCCTGTTAAAGTACAAATTTTACAGGGATGATGAAACTTGTGCTTTTGATTTTGTGGTTGACGGGCTTTTTAGTTTGTGACGATCCATCTTTTCTATGTTCATGTTACAATTGCCACGTTTCTGAAATAACCCTAGTGCCAATATTGCTGTAAACCTTGTCTTAAAACAATCCAGTTTTTATTTTGATCCGTCACAACTAAATCTAAATTGTCCTCAGCATTTTTTAAATCTTTGAAGCAATTTTCCCTGTTATCTCAGTGTGCAAGTCGACCTGGCAGGAATTACATGAGCCGTCAGACAGACGTGACCACGTCGATGAGGAACATCTTGGTGGACTGGCTCGTGGAGGTTTGTACTCAACTCTTCTTTAAACCTGTCTGTAGGTGTAATGGTTAGGCTCTTCACATATCACAGAGGCACGGAAGTTCGATCCTATGTTGGGAATTGTCTCCATCTCTCTGCTCGGATGTTATGTCCCTCTCAGCCCTGGTTGGTTCTGATAAGCAGGGTTGAAATAATCTCTGGAACATGGCCATGAGAAACTTTTATTTTCACAGGCTTTCTTCATCTGGCTCAGACTTATTCCTCAATTCCTCACATGTTGCAAAACAAATTATTTTGAAACGATGTCAAATTAGTTTAAGTATACTTCATCCATGTGGGGCTAGTTCCTAAGTTTTATGACTTTGTTTTCAAGAAAATCCAACCATTGGCCTGTTAAACTAGTTTTAAAAAATTGTCTTTTGGACATTCCTTTTGAAATGTTGTTTATAGAAATATTGAAGTAACAATAACATGGCACTATACTTCAATTCTCAATTTAAACTGTCAGGTCGGAGAGGAGTACAAGTTGCACAGAGAGACGCTCTTCCTCGCCATCACGTTCATTGACAAATTTCTCAGTCTGGTGTGTGTGCACAGGCCCAAGCTTCAGCTCGTTGGCACAGCCAGCATGTTCATCGCAGCGTAAGTTCCCTCAGTTTTTGTCTATTATTTGTGGCACTGAAGCCTTGAAATTGCATCATGGGATGATCTGTATTTCTCCTTCCACTGTCAAATTTGTTAGAGAAGTGAAACTGGCATCATATGGTGTAATGGTTCAGCTCTCACCTATCACACAGAAGACCCTCCTAGTTTGATTCCATGTGCAATCTTTTTTATGGGATTCGTCCTTCTCAGCTCAGGTTGCCCCTGACAGACGGGTTTGAAGTAGCCTGGCTCTTAGTGTTGCGAGGGGCATGAAGCTGGTAACCAAACTAAAGAGAAATGCATATAATAGTCTGTGGTGCATATCAAGTCATCATGAGACAGAAAAAAATTATGTAGGGTGTAGCTTTTCATCTACAATGTGGAGGCAGTATAGTAATTGCCCTTTTTAATAGCTCAGGACAATTTCGTTATAATTTTTTTTCTTTCACAATCCTAGCACGCTTTTAAAATTATACAGTATTGTATGGTTTGTGACTATTTGGGAGGAGACTTGTGCATTTTTGTCCATTGCGCCTTGATTTTTGTAAATTTCCGTTATTGTGCAGACTCTTTTTGGATGATTCACCGATAAATCCTTTCGGAGTGCAAACCCTTGTGGGCGCATCACTGATAGACCAGTCCTCAGTGTGCTTCATGTACTTTACACAAAACGTGATAAAATAAAGATTTGTTTTTACATCAAATTGAGACGTGCTTATTTACAATTGGATAACCTTTACAAGTGAATGGATAAAATTACAAAGAGGATGTGAGGGTGAGGAAAACTAGATTAGTGTGATCCCCCTCCCTCCCCTGAAAATAGCAATTTTTCCTAACCACGGTCTACAGTACAGTTAAAAGGGGAACACGCTGAATTTTTACAATTTTCTGACCTGTATTTCTAAATTCTACATTCAATTCCTGATGATTTGGTATATTAACCTTTGTTCTGGTAATAAGCAACTTTTCTGGAACATAAGGTCATCCATGAAATGAAGTAAACATTAATTTCGTCCAAACCCCACAGAAAGTTCCATCCTAAAGAGTTAATCTGATAACAAATATGAATCATTTACTGTGCTTACACAGTATGGGCAGGTCAGATATAATTTAATTCCTTTTGTTGTTTGTGACCACAGGAAGTATGAGGAGATCTACCCACCAGATGTCGGGGAGTTTGTCTACATCACTGATGACACTTACTCCAGGAACCAGGTAAGACATGGGAAATCAAGGTGTAAAGTTACCATTATAATTATCAGTTGGAGGGGGGGGGGGTGGGGTGGGGTGTCAATTATATGGTGGAGTGGTAGTGCACTCGCCTACAGCCTACAGATGTCCTGAGTTTGATAAGTTTGAATCCAGGGGGGATTCTCCAGGATTTTTTTCCCCGTTTTTCATTGCTCTGAACCTCCACCTATCTGAGATGGACGTAAGATTTGGAGGTTCTGCCTCGTAAATGACCTCAGTGTTGCACGGGGCATTTAACCAAACTTAATGGTGGTCCGTGCTTGTGTGGGCTGTCAGAGACTTTGCATCACCTCTGTTGTGGAATTCAGTTAAGCGCACCGGTGCTGTGGTGTAATGGATAGGCTCTTCGCCTTGCAAGCGGGAAGACCCTGGATCGATCACCAGTCTTCTGCTGGGATTTTTTCCCTCTGTCCGGGTTGGCCCTAACGGGAAGGGTGGAAGTAGCCCATCTCTTAAATGACCTTACAGTGTTGCAGGGGACTTTAAACTGGTAACCAAACCAATCAGTTAAGCGCAGAAATTGCATGATTCTAAGAAGTCCTTGAATTGCTTTTGCAATTCTTAATCCAATTCCGCGTACTTGCCAAGAAATGTGCTACCGGCGCATTTAAATTTTCCTGTCTCAAGCATTTTAAAAATGTCTGTATGGTTGTATGGACATTTTTGGCTGTACTCGGGTCAAAACACCGGTGCTGTGGTGTAATGGTTAGGCTCTTCGCCTATCATGCGGGAAGACCCTAGATCGATCCCCGGTCACAGACAATTTGTTTTTTTTCCCTCTGTCCGGGTTGGCCTTGACAGGCAGGGTCGAAGTAGCCCGTCTCTTAAATGATCTTAGTGTTTGCAATGGACGTAAAACTGGTAACCAAACCAAACCAAATCGAGTCAAAACATGAACCCGTTTACTCTCGATGAATCCTTAGGTCCTGAAGATGGAGAGTGTGATCCTCAAACTGCTCGACTTCCGAGTGGCTGTCCCCACCATCAACTGGTTCTGCGAACGCTTCATGGCAGCCCTGCCGGACATGGATGAGAAGAGCAAGTGCCTGGCATTTGTAAGTTTTCCTTGTCTTTGAGCTGTTTCCGTCAGTGGTGACGGTCTGTTCTTGGCACCCCTGTAGGGCCAAGGTTTTTCCTTCTCATTTGTATACTTGCAGTGCGTTTTTTTCTTTGCTCCATCGATTACAGCAAATGGTTTCACCCTTGCTCAAACTTGAAGATCAGCTACAGACACTAAGAGGTTTCTTAAGCTACAAGAAAATTGTCAATACACTTGGAATTGGGTAAAGTGCAGGAAATGTCAGGTTCCCTTCATATCATAAGCAGCAAAATTTATATCCTTGTTTCCACTGAAATAACCGGCGCCGTTGTGTAATGGTTAGACACTTCGCCTATCACGCAGAGGACGTGAGTTCGAGGCCTATGTTTGAGTATATTTCCGTTTTGCTTCTGGAACAATGTCCCTCTCAGCTCGGGTTGGCCCTGACAGGCATGATCGAAGTCGCCCGTCCCTTAAATGACCGTACAATGTTGCAAGGGATGTTAAGCCAAAACCAAACCAAACCAAACCACTGAAATAGTCAGTCTCTCAGCCTGGGACTGGCTACTAAATGGGAATTATAGCAAAGTTCTTTCATGTTGTCCTGCAGGCCGGGGACATTTATGTAGCCCTGCTGCCGACCTTAATCAAGAATAGAGCAGGGATGCTGATTTTCTGTAAAATTTATTTGCTCTGTCAGTCCTCCATCGATGGGTTTTTATCTATTTATCTACATCCAGCATTATCACAAACCTGTAAAAGACTAGTTAGTTAGTCAGTCATGAAAAAAACAACCTGGAAATTGTGTTGTCAAATTATCATCCCTGAAATAAAGCATTTGGATTATATTTATATTTCAACATCTGGTTGTCATCAGTTTTAACTACCAAGATTCATAATGTTTGTATTTGTTTTCAGTACCTGACCGAGCTTTCCCTTATTGAGGTGGAGGAGTTCCTGCAGTTTTCACCCAGCATGGTCGCAGCATCGGCTGTCGCTCTGGCACGATGCACCTTGGGGCAACCAGAAACCTGGGTAGGTTCAGTAAAGGATTTTGACTCATAAGATATCCTGTTCAAGTGCTCTTTTTAGAATTTATGATCTATCACGAAAATTGTGTTGATAAGGGTAAGGGGGCATCTGAGGCCTTGTAGACCTCCCGGAATGAAGGCTCACGGTTCATATTGGACTTATCAAAAAAAAAATTTGTCACTTTATGGCTCTGACCAGTTTTATCAGATGTAAGGAATGGTGTTAAAATCATAACAACCCCACCTGTATTGACAAATTTTGTTTAAAGTCAAACTACACTTTGTATTTCAGTGGGAAAATGTAGAAATTCTTTTTTTTTTCTCAGGAGTTTTGGAGCTTTTGTAGTGGGTTGTTCCTTATGCTTTTGTGTTACTTTTGTCTCTCATAATAATGTTCTTCTGTCACCTGACCTTAGGTTTGATCATGCTGAAAATCTTGCATAATCATCAATTTTCTCTTCATGACAGCCATCAGAGATGGTGAGTGTGAGCCACTACAAAATTGCTGACCTGAGGGCGTGCATCACGTGCCTGTACCGCATCCAGAACCGCGCCAGACAAATGCCCCAGCAGGCTGTCATTGAGAAGTACAAGCAACACAAGTAAGTCTTCCTGGGGATTCTGCTCTTGGGTGGTTAGCAGGTGCTTAGATGTTGCTTCTGCTTAGGATGATTTTCTGTAAACTATCGAAACAGTTTTGGCTCAGTGTGCCGTCTTACATGACTTGTCTCATCTGGGATGGAGTGGTAAATATCTGGGAGATTCACTTCCGCCTGCTCCAGAATTCTCAAGGTTCTGACACCCTTCCTGGTGGAAATGGATGTTAAAATGGTACTGTCTCTTAAATGACCTGAGAGTGTCTTCGTCTTAATTATTGATTCATTTGGTTCATTTTTTTAGCATTAGGTAGTGTCTTTTTAAAGCTTCATTATTTTTTCATTCCACAATTTATGTCATAATCGGGCTGGTTTTTAGTGAGATTGTTGACATGTTATTTTCTCAAATTCAAACTGTCCTGAGAACTCTTGAGGTCCCGCCTCTGAAATGGCCTTAGTGTTGCAAGGGATGTTATGCCAAAGCCAAGCAAAATCTTTGTATCTGGCATGAGCTCTTGTGTGGTCTGCTCCAAGTGTTCTTTTTGTCCTAATCTATACCTGGCCCTACCGGCGCTGTGATGTAATGGTTAGGCTCTTCGCCTATCATGCAGGAAGACCCTAGATTGATCCCCGGTCGCGAGTGATCTGGGGGTTTTTCTGATGGGATTTTTTCCCTCTGTCCCCGTTGGCCCTGACAGGCAGGGTCAAAGCAGCCCGTCTCTTAAATGACCTTACAGTGTTGCAGGGGACGTAAAACTGGTAACCAAACCATTACCTGGCCCTGAAATCACCTTAGTTTTCATAGCGCTCAACAAGCATGACTTTCTCTAATCATTAATTACCCCTTGGAATCAAATCAGGGTGGTCATTGAGCTGTCAAGACCTTTAGAGCAAGTAATGCAGGTTGTGACATTGAGTGCATTCTTTAGTCTTATTTTGTTGTTCCCCAGGTACAGCCAGGTGTCACTCATCACGCCGCCGTCCGTCTTGTCACTCGAGTAAACCTGTCGTCTTTCATCAAACTGGTCAGTCTGAGAGGGAAAGAATAATGGACTGCATGCATCTTTGATTTGCGGGAAGCAGATGTGTGTGGCAGTGTAATTTTCGACTAGATGGATATGTCGCCGGCCAAGAGGACATTTCGGATCATCTCGGCTTCCACACCGGAAAGGCTTTTGGCTGATAAACTGGCACAGTGGAAAAATTTCACTGGAAAAGTTTGCCGTTTCTTTGGGTGTAATTATTCGGGTGCCATTAATTTTTTGTGGATGTTTTATTCAACTGTAACCACAAGTCAGGTGTTGGTAATATGCAAGTGTTACTTTTTATCTAGCAGATGTCATACTGTTTCTTGTGGACAACTCCAAAACTTGTCTTCCCAATGCTCAATAAGTTTTTGACCAAGCTCAAACCGTTTCCTTCCATGATAAATTCTAACGACCAAGCTCTTTTTAAAAAAAAAATCAACTCATTTCCATTCTTTCCCACCAAACTGCAATCTTGTTAAAATATCCATTGCTCTTTGTAAATCATCAAAATTCATGGAAGTTGAGGTATCCTGACCTTTGTCCATCGGAGCTGACCTCTCCCATTGATTGCTCTGGAGCTGAGCTGTCTTCTCACTGGGGGTATTTCCGTGCCCTTTAGATTTTAGTTCTCATTTCATTGCAAGAAATGGCTGTAAGGTTTTTAACCCGAGACAGTTCGGTGTTTTCAGCTTGTGAGCTGGGTGACAGCTTCATAGGCGGATGGATTTATTCATCTGATCTTGTTATCCATATGTTGCTTTTTATCACTGGCACATACATGCTGCTCATGCAAGCAAATGCCAATTCACATACATGAGCAGAATGTAATTTTTTTAAATGATGTAGATTTTTTATATATTGTTGTGCCTTTGTCTCCAGTGAGGGGAGCAGATTCCTTAGTGCATTTTTTGCAAGGAGTTTTGTCCCCCTCAGTGGGGAAGGTTTTCACCATGGTGAAGTTGATGCATTTCTACGTGCCGCACAAAATGTTTACACATCTGTTGCAGTCCCAGGATTTACTTCTCTGACAAAATGTGCTGCCGTAAACCCCTTGTGAGTCTTACAGGCCAAGATGTTTTAGTCTTGAGCATTATTTTGCCAGTGGGTCATTGACTGGAGATTGTGGTTGATATTGTTTTAGACAAACATTTTACTGCGGTTTAGTCTTTCTGACATGCAATTTTTACACCAAGGCTTTTAACAATTACATCTATGTGTTGCATGGTAGGTATTGTAAAATGTGAATATAACTTATCTCTGTACAGTGTATAAAGTGTATTGTGTGAATATGTATATATTGTGCATTTACCATTTGTGAATGATAGCCCGCTCATGCCTCTGACGGATGTAGGATGAAGCCTTGCAATTCCACAATCATCAATCCACACGTCAATCCACACATCCCACTGCTGTCCTTGCTCCGGGCTAAAAGATAGTTTGAAATTTCCATTTGTCCCCCCATCTGTTCTAGGTTTCATTTCTAGCAATTAGGATGTTTTATTAATTAGGTTCCGGGCTGCTTTACAATCTAGGTTTTCTCTTGGGCATTGTTAGTGATTTTTGTTATTTGTTTACCATTCTAATCCTTCTCTCAGATAATTTAAACTAGTTTATTTGTTTAGTAAGCACAATGTGCACTATTTGACTTTAGAGAATGTATCATTTGCCCCGATACCACCAAAATTTGGTCAAATTTTCAGATTAATTTGAATAAAAACTTGTCTAGTCTAATGATTAGGCTCTTTGCCTATCATGCAGAGGATGCGAGTTCGATCCCCATGTTGGATGGGCATTTCTCAGCTGGGATGTTGTGTCCCTCTCAGCTGGGATGTTGTGTCCCTCTCAGCCCGGATTAGCCCTGACAGGCAGGGCTTCAGCAGCCTGGCTTTAACACTTGTGTTACTTGGGGTGTAAATCCGAACAAGATGAAAATAAATTGGAACTTATCTCCTCCATTTTGGATTTGCATGCAGGAAAAGTTTAACTACCGATGATCACATTGTGGACTTGTGGGTTGCTTAGTCAACGAGGCTCTGATTTTTCTCAGCTTTGCTGCAGAATTAATTTCATGAGCACTTAAGAATGTTTTTCTCTCTCCCTTCCTACCCATTATCTTGGTGTGGTTGATGATTGCCTGGCTTGACATGCCTCATCCTCGAATGTGCTTGAGAACGTGAAATACTGCAAAGTCATGCGTCTGCGACATGAATCTGTGTTCTTACCTACCACCACTAGCGCTTTAAAGCTTTTTGAAATATTTATTTATTGTATCACTTATGCTCTGGCCTGCAATGTGCTGACTCGGCGCGTTGTCAGGTTTGAATTTCTAAAATATTAAAAAATTGTCTTTCACTTAAGCAGTGCTGTTGGTCCGTCGTATCAAATTATTTTCCCCCAGTTACTTTTGGCATTCCCCGAGCAGTTCTATAAATATTGCCACTTTGGCTTTTGCTGGTTAGTTTCACAAACATTGTTCCATCACTTTCATGTTCACATTGTATGGTTGTTGCATAATTTCACCTGTGTTCAAGGATTGTGGTTTTGAAAATTTTGCTGATGATTGTAGAGTAGAAAGATTTTATGTCTTGTTCAGGCTTGTCAGAAATCATTATCCCTTTTGAGGACTTGAAAAGTAGGGGAGAAAAGAAAAATTGGGATGATGAACCAAATATATCACGTCACTGTTAAAAAGTTATCTCGCAATTTTTTATGATAAATTCAGGGTGATAGATTAAATGTAAGCTTAAATGTTTTTCAAGTTTTGCATTTGAAATAATTTTTAGACTAAAAAAGTATAAGCCTCCAAAGCATTCACAACTCCGACCTCAAATTATTGGAAAATACGAGTGTAGCATATTTGTCTTGAAATATTCTTTAATGCTAAAAAAATTGGGTCTTTCAATATTTTCAACATTTGTCAGGCATTTTTGTTGTGGTGAGAGGGGTGGAAATATGTTTATTCACTTGCAAAAACAACCAAAACCCATCTCTTGGCCAGCATGACTTTGAAATTTACTCATGGTTTATTTTTATCATTTATCTTTTCTTTGCCATGTTTTGAATTCTTTGCCTCATGCTCTCAATTTTCACCATCACATTTTCAGTTTTTCATTCTCATTTTCATTTTTTCACCTTCTCCTCTTTTTTCATTCTCGTTTTCCATTCTCATTTTTCACCTTCGCATCCTCATTTTCATTTTTTTCCTTTGTCACTATTCAAATTTTTCTTTGTCACATTTTCAATTTTCTTTTGTCACACCATTTTTCAATTCCTTTTCCCATTTTCTTTAATTTCTGTTGTCACTTTTTCTCTTGGGTTTTCACTTTTGGTATTTTTTGTTGTCTGAAAATGTCATCTTACTGCATTGCCATTCCCCTTGATTTTGCCTCATTTTTTTGTCACATTTCTTGCTTCATTTTTTATTTGCCGTTGTACCATTTTGATTTGCCATTTTCCCCACTTTTTTCATTGATTGAATGTATGCATGTATTTTTTTGCCTTTGCTTTTTTGATTTTGCATTTTTTTCACTCGTATTTTCATGCTTTTCTCACTCGATGTTGTAACCTTATCTATTCCTGTGGTGCTTTCCCCAGAGAAGCCACCATCACTGATTCTCATCATCATGGCTGTTAATTTTTTCTCCCCACCGGGGTTCCTCCAGTTTCTTATTTTTGTCATGAAAAGTATTCTGTAGAGTCAGTATCTGCTGCAAACCTGAGTAGGTTTCGACATCATAAAAACATCCGTTCTGTGTGGGTGGATCAGTTGATGGGGGAGATTTTTGTCAAGTGGCGAGATTAATTTTTTAACACCGTCTTGAAAATGACGATAGTTGACTTTTGTGATCAGTGGCCTGCCTGTCTGGGATTTGTGATGTTGCTTAGCAATCTGAAATCTTTCGGACAATTGTGTAGAATATGCCATGTCGAGTGTTTGATGGGCTGCAAAAGATTTTTCGGAGATCTAGAGTTTAAAATCATTTGTTTTGGGAATAAGATAATGGATGGAATTTCAGGTACAAAAATCAGAAATACACAGAAAATTAATCAATACAAGCTTCTAGGGTTTTTTTTAAGTCATCGACTTATCTTGGTATTAAGATCTCAAAATTACTGGGAAGTTTTGTATTTTGGACATTTAAATTTTTTAGAATTTTCTAAATTTCATTCTTGGCGAAACAACAATTTTTAATAGTTGGAAGTAGCATAACTGATCTGAGTTTCGGAAAGTTTATTTTTTTTATTAAATTTGGGACTGTTAAAGTGAAGCATAACTGTTTGACATGTTCTGTAGAGTGAATTGGGCATTTTTTAAATATAGTTTGGAGGGGGGAGGGGGATTAATAAAACTTATTGAAATTGGCAGACAGTATTTAGTTATTGTTAGCAAATAAGATGAAATCACATTTTTTGGCATTCATGATTTTTAGATTTATTTGGGATCGGGGATGATTTTGGCATGGACTGCACAAATTGACAGCCACTATTGTTTCTGACCAATTAGCACTTGACATGAACCTTTGAAATCTTAGAATGATTTTCAGGTCCCTGAAGTGGGAATAAGAGGGTGACTGGCAGGATGGATGATGATTACTTTGCTTTTTTAGCTCTTGCTTTTGCTCTCCTTGCATAATCATGTCTCAATAGCGGTATAATATAGAGCCTCAATAGTGGTGCAATATAGCGCCTCAATAGCGGTATAACAATTTGTCTTGGATATTCATAAGTAGATACAGATAAAAACTTGCATAAATTTTTTTCTAAAAATTTGCCTTGATTGATGTACAAACATCCATTATAGATAACTGTTCACGGGTAAAGTGATGCGTGTTTTGTTCTACCAGTGTATATTCCTGTCGTGTAGTTCTGTTTGCAGCTGGCGGCAGGGGTTCGGCTCTTGGGCCTCTGCACCATGTTACTTTGATGTGTTCATTTTATCATGCAAGTGTACATAGAAAAAGCCTTGTGTATAAATTGCTTGGAAGAAATTCTTCCCTTTTGCTGGAACTTCACCGAAAAAGGCACAGTCAAGACTGTCACTGCCGTTTACAGTTGTGTTTTTTTCACTGTTTTACTCAGATCTTCTAAATAACCATCAACATTTTTGTGTTGATTACCGGTGCTGAGGTCAGCATATGAAATCACATTGTTTTTAAATGATTTTTTTTTAATATTTCAATTCCTTTACTAGGGCAGCATGTTCAATTTTCATTATCTTGTTTGAATTGCAATGTTTTTCTGGATTCCATTGTTCTTCTCCTCTTCATATAATTTGCCGGTCCCTGCTATCTTGGATCTTTTTCTCTTGTCTGCTGCTTTATTGTCTGTATCAACTTGTCTTCTAGAATCTTCTCTTCTCTTCTCTCTGTCTAGTGTGTTATTTCTCATCTCCCCCTCCAATGTAGTCTTCTGTCTCGTCTCTCCCTCCCTTATACTCGTCCATCTCGTCTCCTCTCATCCTGTTTCCCCCCCCCCCC
>JAUKPP010248382.1:0-12965 GCA_032273245.1 Phyllaplysia taylori | reverse complement strand
ACCCCCCCACACCCCCCCCAGCCCTATGACCTTGTTATCCCACAACTAGTTCAGACTTTTGCTTTTGTTATTTTACTACTATGACTATGACTTTTCTGTTTACAAATGTTAACTCTTTTATCCCTCCTACTTGACAGTTGGACTTATCATTTTTCTTACGATTTTTTCTTTTTAGACATTTTTTTTCTGTCTACAAGGAATGCTTGACTGACCACCTGTGTGCGACTGTGGTTACAATGAATTCTAGATGAAAATGAAAGGCAATTCCAGTTTTACTCCTGTGTGATAAATATTTGACAGTTGTTCTTGTCCCTCTATATATTTATATACATACATGTATATATGTGTATAACAGTTGCATGTGTTAAGAGTTTTCTTTTTCCACTCTGTATCAATGAAATGTGTTTTAGTTTTGGCGCATCAGTTTCTGTGACTCCGGTGTGAAAGAGTTCTACTTACGATACCCTGCTCAGACACTCTGCCATAATAGTTACCTTTTTCATTGAAACTCAAGGGCAGATTTTTATCTACAATATGGCACCAAAAAGGAGAAAAAAAAATTCCATTTTCAAACATTTTTATCTGCTTTGTTACATTCATAAGGTTATTTATATACACAAACTATAAGATGTATTCTACGATGAGTGTATGTCTGCTTCAGTGGTTTCTCTTGATGTGACCGGCACTGCAGGGCAGTGTTGTGGTGGGTTGAAGCATTCCTTGTGTATTCAAATCTGTGTCGTCTCTGGCACAAATGGGGTTTTGCAAGCTGCTCTATACTGTTGGCAATACTGGACTTGCAATACTTTTACTCAGAATGCTTTTTGTTTCTTTCACTCCATTCCCTGCAATTTTTATTATTTACTAATGCTCTGATCCGTCGCTCCTCATATTCCATTTCACCTTTTTGCCAGTAGGTTAGACTGATCATCATTTACTTTCCCGCCCTGGACCAGGGTAAAAAGCTACAGGCAAACACCTTCCACTTTCCTCTATCCTGGGCTTGCTTCTTGATATCGGGTACGGTAATTGTAATATTTAATTTTCATAGGGTAGGCTACTTCTGCAAGATATCACGTAATAGAGGTCTTGTATGTGCTGAACGCTTGCTTAATCAAAGGCAGCTAAGATGAGTGGTAGAGTAGCTTTAGTGATTCCAATCTAGGTTAACTTTTACTGCTACTCTTTCTTCTTTCTAGGACGGCAATTTGCTCGCAAAGAAAAAAAATTGTTACTTTGCAAGAAACACCGAGTCGAAGCTGGTGTGGAAACTTGTTTAAAAACGAGAAAACAATTGGCCCAACGCTCTGATTTTTCTCAACTATTTCTCAGGTTAGTATTTCATTCTTCTCAGAAACAGATGAAGTAGTGATTGTGCAACTCTCCCTTTTCATGTGACAGACTTACTCAATTTATTCTTTAGCCGTTAACGTCCCTGCAGTTCTGTTTTTTCGTGTTTGACACATGCTGCCATTTTGTACGCCTTTTTGTCTAACATGTGAGTGGCATGCACAAGTCTGTGTGCGCGTACGTGTGTGTGTTTATACATGTATGTTGGAGTATCGCCGATGTATATTGTTTTATTTGTTTATGAAGTTTTCATGTATTTCCATGCCTCGGTTCAATGCATGTATAAAAACAAGCTGGGAAGAAGCAGACAGTTTGTCGAAGTCTGAGTGCTGCTGTCGCCATCAGTCAACAGCAGGCTTTGAACTTGATTTTCCTCTTCTCTCAATATTGAACCAACACCGATGCCTTTCCATTTTTCTGCTGGGACAATATCCCTCTGAGCTCGGTTGGCCCTGACAGTGACAGGCAGAGTCGAAGTAGCCATCCCTTAAATGACCTCAAAGTGTTGCAAGGGACGTTAATCCAAAACCAAACCAAACCATCAGAGAATGGCATTGATATCATGTAATATCACAATAGAAGTTACAGGCAACTTAGGTTACAATCATATTTTGACTATACAGAGTTTCTCTCCTTAGCTAGCGTGTGGTTGGTAGGTACTCTGGTGTGGTCTGCACCTCCCACTTCTTTCTATCATGTTGTCCTAATCTACTTACTGATGTGGAAATGATCTGACAGTGTTGATTGTGCTGTATAATAACCTTAGCCAAACCATCAAGTCAGGCACTCTGATGTAACCAAATAGTTTCAAAGATATTGCACCCTACATAACTACATACCCTACTGGTATTAACCCTGTTGTTAAAAACTTCAAACCTCAATTTCAATATCTCAAAAGTGTCCAAATGCCAGTCATGATAGTTTGTGAATACAGTGGAAACCTGATATAACAGGGATGGTGGGAGCAGAGAAAAAGTCCTGTTAAATCAGATCCCTGTTAAATCAGAAATGCAAGGGAAGTAAGCATTTGTGGACTAATCCAGCTGTATTTATTCATGGGTAGTTTCCCTTGCCACAAGTGCCCACGAACAGGGGTTTTGGACAAGATGATTATTGCATGTTAGGGTTGGTTTTTTTTCATTAAAATTTTGTTTGTTTGGTTTCTCTCTCTGTCTCTCTCTATTACTTTTTACTCATTGATAATGAGCCTTTGTCCCTGCTACAACCCATTGGGCTCCGATGAGGCCCTGTTATTGCCAATAACTTTTAAAAGAGACAGAGTAGAAAAAAACAGGGATTTAAATAATCCCTGCTATTACTGGATCCCTGTTATTACCGGGCCTGTTATATGGTTTCCACTGTATCACTTTCTCAGTGAGGGCCTATGGAGCCTGGATCTGTAGCATATCTGATGGGTAGTGAGGTTGCATACTTCAGTGTCCCTTGTCGCCTATACTCATTCCAACGTACGATTGCAATGCAATAACGCCAGGTTTTTTTTACGTATAGGCCTACTTGGAGACATCAATTGTTGTTGTTCAAGAAAGGTAACCTGATGATTTGTATGAGTATGTGAATGTTGGCTCTCCGAGTGGACGGCTTGGAACACATATCCATATTATATAATATCTGATGAAGAGGAAAAGAAAGAGAGCACAAATGATTGCGTCAGATTGAGGGAATTTTGAAATGTGTTTGTTTGAATGTGTTTGTGTGTATTTGACTTGGGGGAAGAAGGGGATGGGGGTGTGGACTATTGTTGTTATGCGTGTCTAAATCAAAGTGTTGGTTTGTGTGATTTGTCTTCGGTACTCACAATATTGAAACTGGCCATATGGCCTCTTACCTCAGTGCAAATGCACATGCACACACACACATGCACACATACACAATACACACACACAGAGACACACACATGATGACAGGCAGCCTGACTGTAGGGAAAGATTGACTTGGGTCTGGGAAGAATGAATATAGATCAGAAGGACGAGTGCATGAAGACATTGTTCGGAGAAGGGAAGGGGTTAAGGTGGAGGGGGGGGGGGGGGGAAATCAATGGGGAATGGAGACAACTGTCAGTGTTAAGCTGCTCATTTTAGAGCATAAGTAAAATAAAATGTTCTTATGACCCCAGTTTTTACACATGTGAGTTAAGCTTTGTTGTTTTGTCTTCCATGAAAAAGAAAGATGGAAGATTCAGAATGTTGAACAGGAAGCTCCCTGCATTCAAATAAAATTGTATGTAAGCATCAACAGCGTGTGGCAACACTCAGATAAGGGCCAATTTTTCGATAAAATCGCCTGGGGGGCATCGATGTGCCTGCCTTAAGATGAGGGGTCCTGGGTGAGAGGTTCGCCAGGATTTTTAAAAAAAATGTTTCATGGATCTGAGCTCTGTCCTGTCGGAGATGGGCGTAACATTTGGAGGTCCTGCCTTGTAAATTGTCATACAGTGTTGCATGGGGCGTTAAACTAAAACCAAACAAATAAAACCACATGATGCATGTTATATCAAGATATGAGCTCCCTGCAATTAATTCTGTAGACCTGATGTTACAGTATTTTCACAGTGCGTCATTTATAAAAAAGTAATGGCGAAACAAAGTTCCTTTGCTCTATTGGAACATTGCAAAATAGCACTTGTCTGAGTGCTACCCCAAGCTGCCGATACACAGTGGAAAAGTTTGGCCAGTTTCTAGCTTCTCTGGGCAAAAAGCTTTGTCCAAAAAGCTGAAATATTAACCGATAATGGTGTTGATTTTTCGTGCTTTGTTTAATTGTTAATTTCTCTTGAACCATGTGTTTCTACTTCTGCTATAGTGTGATAGAGGCATTTAGTTCTGTCTGAACTAGGTATGATGTCTACTTTCGTTTGCTTTGAGAAAGGGGCATTATTCTAACAAAACCATTTATTGCTACTTCTATTGCAATGAGAAAGAGAAATCTCATTGAACCACATGTTTCTCTTTCTACTTTGTTATTAAAGTTAAAGATAGAGACTTCTTTTTCTGACCAAACCATGTTTCTACTTCTGTTATAATGAGAAAGACATACGTGACAACCATGCATTTCTTCTTTGTTGTTAAAGTTAAAGTGGGATAGAGGCATTTCTTACTCACTGAAACGCATGTTTCTGCTTCCGTTTTTACGAGAACGAGTCATCTGATCGAACCATATCTTTTTACTTCTGTTTTAATGAGAAAGAGATGATGAATCATGTGTTTCTAAATTCTACTTTGTTTTTCAAGTGTGATTGAGCCGTCTATTTCTGACGGAACTGCATGGTTCGACTTCTGTTAGAATGAGAAAGAGACATTGAACTGAACCATACTTTTTTACTTCTGTTGTAAATTGAAGGATAGAGGCATTTGATTTTTACGGAAGCAGGGGCTTTTACTTCTGACAAAGTGTGATAGAGCCATCTGACTGAATTATGTGTCTCGATATGTTCTATTTTAATTAGTGGCAGAAACATATGACTGAATAATATGTTTCTATATATTTTAATTAGCAATAGAAATGTCTGACTGAATAGTGTGCTTTGACACGATGTTGTATTTTATTAGTGACAGAAACATCAGACTGAAACCACGTCTCAACTCTCTACTTGTTTTGTAGTGTGGTAGTGTGATTAATTAATCCCCCCCCCCCCCCCCCACCCCCTTCTTCAGCCTTTTCCATGTTTCCCCCACTGAGTGGCTGCCATGTTTACCGCCTCTGGTCTCCTCCTTCACAACATGCTATCAAATACCATGATCATGATAAACAAGTTGATCTTGTTTGGCCACACATTCAACTGTTGCTGGTTTGGGTTTTTTTGCTGATGGATTTACTGGAGTATACCACAATTTTAATACAATAAAGTCATTTCACTACCAAGACAGCTCTCTTTCTTTCTTTCTTTTTTTTTTTTTTATTACGAGTTTTACGTTGCTTGCAACACTGTAAATCCCCTGCAACACTGTAAGGTAATTTAAGAGACGGGCTACTTCAACCCTACCTGTCAGGGCCAACTTGGGCTGAAAGGGAAAAAATCCTGGAAAAAATCAGGATGGAACTCAGGTCTTAGGCATGACAGGCGAAGAGCCTAACCATTACACTAGGGCCGGTTGTCGCTGGAGAGCGGCTACTTTTTACCCTGCCTACCAGAGCCAACTGGCGCAGAGAGGGATAAATCCCAGCAAGAAAACGAGATAGTCTGCACGTGGGGTTGAACTCGATTCTTCTGCATGATAAGGCAAATAGCCTAATCATTACACCACAGACGCTGGTTGTATTGTGCAGTTACATGATATAATTCTGAAAACTGATAGCCTACTGTTTTTGTATTTTTTTACGTTTTGCATCCCTTAAATATACATATGTAGCACAAGCGCAGTGGAGGAATACATTTATAAGGCCGCGCGTCCACTAACATGTTTTGTCAGTTGCAGGCCAGGCTCATATGTATATATCATATATAGATGAGCCTGGCCTGCAACTGACAAAACCTGTTAGTGGACGCTCGGCCTTAGAGAACATTGTGTGAGCCCAGAGGAGCTGTTATGAGCTGTCCTTGCATTAGATACTACACTTTCTTAGTAAACAAAATCTTTTTTTATTTATGTCCCCTTGTAACACTGTGAGGCCATTTTAAAGTCAGGCGACTCCGGCCCTACAGCTAAAACAGCCAAAGAAGCTGGTGCCTCCATAAACAGCTAACTTCAAACTAATTCTTCAATTGTGCCGGTCCGGGCCAACCCGAGTTTAGAGAGACCCAAGATCTCAGCAGAGACATGGTGTGTTCATCAAATATTGGGAGGAATGCAGGATCCGAATTCCTGTCTTCTGCCCGGTAGTTTTTGTTTCGGTTACCAGTTTTACGTCCCCTGCAACACTGTAAGGTAATTTAAGAGACGGGCTACTTCGGCCAACCCGGACTGAGAGGGAAAAAATCCCAGCAGAAAAATCCAGATCGTCTGCGACCAGGGATCGATCTACGGTCTTCCCGCATGATAGGCCAAGAGCCTAACCATTACACCACAGCGCCGGTTGCCTGGTAGTGAGAAAGGCGAAAAACCCAACTATTACACCACAGACACTGGGTTAATGGATGTTGTGGTGTAATCTGCTCCCACAACTCGTTAGTGTTGCTATTGTCTCCATCTATTTCCTGTGACCTTATGGTATCGATTGTGTCGTGAAGCCCGACAAAACTTTTGGTTTGGTTACCAGATTGACGTCCCCAGCAACGCTGTTGTTAGGTCATTTAAGAGACGGGTTACTTCGACCATACCTGTTAGGAAAAAATCCCAGCAGAAAAAAACAACAGATCGTCTGCGTGTGGGATTGACTTTGGCTCTTCTGCATGACAAGCGAAAGCCTAACCATAACACCACAGCACTGGTCAGCAGGATTGAGATATTACTATAAGGATCCTGCTTCTCATAAAGGGTTAAGAGAGGCATACGGTATAAATTTCTGTGGAAAAAAAAATTCTTTAAGAAATGTTTCCTTGAAGAAGAAAATGTTGAAAATTATCTCAGAACTGCAGGTGTAGTCAGTCTGAGATAATCCAGTTAATTACTTATTATTTCTTATTTACACAGTTACGTCCCCTTAATTGCCAATCTCTTTTGTAAATTGTCATTGTTTTTTTGCTGGTGAGCAGTTTTTGTAAAGACTGTGGCTAGCAGCACTTAACTCCTTGTAGCCTAGGAGGCTAGCAGCACTTACACTAAGGTGCCTGTGTAGCTTGGGACTCTCTCTCTCTCTCTCTATCTATCTATCTAGATCTAATCTGGGTGTAATAAAACTTGTCCGTCACTCTTCTTAGTCTCCATAAAATCGTACAATTATGTTGAATTCTATGTAACCAGGTTGACGGAAATAGATCTAGAATCTAAATTTAGATCTAGAGCTTGGCACTTGATCGAAAAAACTTGCTCAGGGTCCACTGACAATCAAGCCTAGTTTTTGACTCTTGATTTTTTAATTTTTTTTTAAAAGAGGGAGAAGGTTGAAATTGTTTAGAAAAGGATAAAAAAGATGCACAGAAAAAAAACTGGTTCCAACGAGATTAGAATATATATATGTGGTTAAGCGGTAAAACACTTGCCTTGGAACTCAGAGGCACTGGATTTGAATTTTGGGCCATTCTCTGGCATTTTCCTTGGAATTTTCATCGCTCTCTCCGCCCTCTCTTCATAGAACAAATACATTATAGGTAAAAATCAGAAGTTTAGCCTATTGCAAGGGGTAGCATTAAAGCAATTTCCAACCTCGTAGCCAAATAATTCCTCTGGAGTATGATGGTCAACAGAGACTTGAAACGGCACCTAAAAAAAGAGGATGCAAAAAAGTTAATAAGTTGTGTAGAGTTTATTTTGTCCTCAGAATACAGTGTGGAAAGAAGTAAACAAGATAACAGAAGTAGAGAAGAGAGTGAGGAATTCTGCGATGCCTGGTGGTTTTGCGTGGGCTAAAACCCTCCTTACTGGTGGAGGGGAGTCAGCCACGTTACCATGGCAACACACAAGTAGCAAAGTACAGCAGTAGTCGTTAAACAGGCAACATCTATGATCATACAACTACAATAGTGGAGCAATGGTGACACTGTTTGCTGTTTGTGTTTAGCAACACCTGAAAATGAGAAATATGTTTAGAATTGTTATACATGTAGACCTCAGCACAAAGCTGGCTTTCTTAACACTGGAAGATAAAATGTTTTTTGCAGCAAAATGAGCTCGTAGTATCCTAAGAAATAGAAAAAATGTGGATAATTTAAAAACAGATGTTAAATGGTCTCTTTGAATTCCATCTTCCTCTGGTATCATAACATAACACAAATGCAAAACTATCTTTTGACCTAACCATTCCCAAAATCAAATCAGACCATCCATAGTTATAAAATAAAAGGTAGGTCTAAATGAAATACATTTCCTTTGTGAGAAAACAACTTGGGGTCATGCACAAGAACAAAACATTTCTTTCTTTCAGAGCTGTTGCTTGCAGCAATGATAATAATAGTATGAATCTCTCTGCAATTTCAGCGTTCATAGAATGCTGAAACAGTAGCCTACATTTGCTTCACACAGAAAGTACCCAAATATGATTAATCACTATAATCTTGAGACATGCTATATCGAGCTGGTATTGTTAGTGAACAAGAGTTGAGCCCGTTTCGACATTTCTGAACTTGATGAATTGAGAATGTTTCCACTACGGTAAAGACTTTGATGGGAGGACAGACGAGGACTTTGTGTTGGCTCTAGCAAAAGCTGAAAATTACCACAGTAGTAGAGATAAAACAAAACAAAACAAAACAGAAAATGGAATGAATGCAAGAGGCTTCTACTACACAGTTACTTCCCTTCTCTCATGCAAAAATAAAAGCCAGCGCACATCAAAATACAACAAAATATTTGTTGCATCGATTGTCGCATCGATTGGATTTGCGCTGAAGGGAATTATTAGGGGGGTCAGATACGATGCTAATGAAAGCAGTAGCAAAGTGCCTAAAGCCACGAAGACCTGAAATTGAAACCAGCACCTAAATCTACCGAGGTTTCTGGTCTCGATAGATATAACACAGAGAATATGCTTAAAACAGCTCATTACAGCTTTCTCTAAATTGAAAAGGGTGATTAAGCTTTTCATCCAATTGGAAAAGGTTAAGATTCCTGGGACGATTTAATCTTCTAGCCATTCAGCAAGCGAGTGCAACGACTGGCTGAATATAGCTGTTCTGTCTCCTGGCAACAAAATCAAGCCAAGAATTATAGAGGGAGATATTCAGAAGGTAGAGCTAAAAGGAATTTATAGGTTGAGATTGTCACGTTAGTTTTAGATACAGTAATAATAATAATGCTCAAGAAATCCCCAGGTCGAGGTCTTTGAGCCAGAATTACTATTTCTTTACAGGGTGACTCCAAGGTTACACATTAGATTATGTCTACTGGTTGTATTAGTGAGTTAGGTCAACACTTCTTATCCTTGCTCGCACTCATTCACCTTTGATTGGGTCTCCAGAAAACTTTCTCACAACCAAAATATCTTTCGATAGTTTTAGCAAATATCTTATACACTTTCATTCATCTCAAAGGTCAGTTTCTTAACCTGTGAATCAAACGTTCCAAGTTTAAGACAATTCCACACTTCAACACATTCAGACTGAGTATATCTGGTACAGCCATGGAGGTATCAATGCATTATGTCGCAATGGGTTCATCTACTTATACTGACATTCTATACATCACTACTCTGCATCAGCAACAGTGAGACGTATTGTGGGTTGGGGTAAGAACTAATAGCAGGAACAAGTCTAATCTAACGAGACAATATCAAGCTTTCATCTCGTTTCTGAGTATGTCATTGGAAAAAATTAGAATTTTTACTAATTGTTTTTTTTGTCAGTTCACTACATCTAATCTGAATAAGAGAAGTTACCAATGAACCATCTCATGTCGATTTAACTGGAAGTGGGTTATGTGAGGTTATGTTTTTAGCATAGCTCGCTTTGCCAGATATCTGACCTGAATAAAAGTGTCTATCAACATACCCTCTCATATTAATTAACGGAAAGTATGCAATACAAAACAAAACAATACCGCCAACACACAAAACGAAGGCACAAGCAAAAAGCGTAGCACATACATGGAAGACGCCAGTTAAAAATAATTGTTAAAATAAAGATTTCAGAGTAAACTTTGCAAAAGGCATAGTGGAAATAAATATTATTGCATATTATGACCATCATATACAAAACACCATGTGTTATTACAATATACTCTCACTCCCTGGACGTCCACTCTGATGTATGGACTTCCATCCCATTCTCTCATTTAAGTTCACTGGGTAGTCCATGTTAATAGTTTTCATTCACGTATACACACACGATTTTTTAGAGTACTTACAAAAGATTTATATAATAATATAAAAAGTAAAATTTTACAAAATATCAATTATGCATCAAATACACCATGGATGAGAAATCTTTTACAGGAGTGATTGCGAGGAATACATACATCTTTATCCACAACCATACGAGTAGATCTTGCAAGTATTTCATTATGCATCTTCTGTCAGTTCATTGAGAAAATATTCCAACTTCATTGACATGCAACTTTTACACCTCAACTCTTGGCTTGCAAACGTTAAAACTGCTAGACCATTTCCTCGACATTCTTCCGAATTCCCCCTCCTTTGACACCCCCAACCCGTACTCCTTTCAAGTCATCTGCGTATAGACAGAGTTCCCTTCATTCAATCCCCTCCCCCTTACCCCAATCCTACTGTAAAGAACATTTGAAGGCATTCAAATATCCTAACTTAACAAACTTTACTTTTCTTATCCAGCGGTCATTTGGACTCTTGCCCTTTGACTTAATCTGAACTTAAAAAAATATGTGGAGATACTGTAAAAAAAACACCCACACCTTTTCTTTTGCTCCCTCTTGAGAAAAGCAGCAACGAGGAAGTATGGTCAACTTTCTGTTTAATCACCTTTCTAAGCCCTCCCACAATTATTCCCCATCCCATGTATATCTTGTAAATCTCTTCACCTCCTCCATCTCTCAAAATACGCTGACATTGAGCACAAAGTATATCAGAATATCACAAACCACAATTAGTTCAACCACTTGGTAAATCACACAGGACATTCATTTGACTTTCTACAGTGACAACCACCAAAGAGGGGTAGGCACGTTACTAACATTACAACACATAATCAACATCGCAATCGCCCAATATACAAATACATTGTGTTCCATCACAACATTATCTGTGGATTCAAAATGATCGTACTTCACAGATTTAAGTCAACTGCATAGTTTTCATCAGCAAATAATCCAAATTCATACAGAAAATGCTGTATGAATGTAAGGCACTACCCTCATTCGCTATTTCACCTGACATCACTTCCACATGCATCCCAGCAAATTAATATTGAACTGTTTAATTCTATGTCACCGGCAAATGACCGACTTGTGAGAGGGTATGTATGCAAAGCTCCCCTTTCATATCTTCTTTCTCACTCTTTCCTTTCTCCCTTCTTTCTCAAAAGTATAAGTATACAAAGGTCCCCTTTCATTCTTCTCATTTCTCTATATCTTTTCTCTTTCTCTCTCTTTTTTCTTTCAACCTTGTTCACCCAGTTCCACTCTCACTCTCCTTATCTGCACATCGCAAGCAAGCCACACACATGAACACAAATGTATAAAACACATTCAAATTAAGACTTATTTCTCTATTATTATAACATCTCATTTGATTATTTATGCTTCTCAATCACTAATAAAAAATCCCCACTATCATATAGTCTTACCCTGAGCTCTTAATGAAATGGGTAAGGATAGAAATAATGAAATTCTGTGTTTTATGTTGTAAAGACTTGATGAATGTAAGCAATGCACTGAAATGTCCATAACCTTGTAGTTCATTCAAGTCAACTGTGTGGTTTTGATACAAAGTTATGAGATCTTCATTTCATGCTGTAAGATTTAATTATGAGCGTAAAAAATGCATTGAAACATTCCCTACCTTGCAGTAGATCTGATGAACTTTGTGATTTTAACATAAAATTATGAGATTATTGAGATTCTGTATTCTATGCTGTAAGTTGCAGTAAAGTTGATGATAAATGTGTTAAAGCACTGAAATATTTGCTACCTTGCAGATTATTTTGATCACATGCATGGTCTTGAGCGAAGGTGCTGTCACTGAGAAATTAAACTTATCGTTCTCATACTCGTAAGTTACCACATTCACAAGTACCGGTCATCAAAACTAGATGCTATAAATGTTAAACTTCGGTGTTGTCATTATTATAATGCTGGGCGGTCATGACTTTACTGTTCCCATTTTTCACGACTGTGATTGTGTTTGTGGGTGAGGGGGGTGGGGAGGAAGCCTTACGCTTACGCCTGACAAAGAAAACGATCAACAAGACGCAGATGATGAGGAGGAGGAGCATGGAGACGAGGATGGGGATGATGGGAATCTCGGTGGTCGTCGTCACGCTGGTGTCCAGCACGATGTCGCCGCCTTCCTCGACTTGGAGATAGTCCAGTTGTACTCTGGCGATGTTCGTGCCCTTCCCTGCTTCTCCGACACCTTCAAGGTCGGCTTCTGACCTCTTGAATCTACGAGCGTCCATCACCATGTGGTATTCCTGCTCATCTGCACTGCGTTTGCCGATACCTCTCCCAGAGTTGCGGTCCGAGCGGACGGTGTAGATGGTGTGCAGGAACCACTGACGGCCAGAGTCCACCTATAAGACAGGATGACACAGAGAGATTTGATTTGATTTGAT
The DNA here is from genome assembly GCA_032273245.1 of Phyllaplysia taylori. Classification (NCBI taxonomy): domain Eukaryota; kingdom Metazoa; phylum Mollusca; class Gastropoda; order Aplysiida; family Aplysiidae; genus Phyllaplysia; species Phyllaplysia taylori. The sequence goes on along the minus strand of JAUKPP010248382.1, from coordinate 322 downwards.
TTGATTTGATGCTTTATTTGTTGGGCTACTTGCCCATCACAAAGGTACATGTGGCGTTGGTGGTCTAGTGGTTAGGCTGCCGGACTTGTAATCGGAAGGTTGCGGGTTCGAATCCCAGCTTGGGCCCTGCGTTATGTCCTTGGGAAAGGCATTTCACACGAATTTTCCTCACTTTACCCAGGTGTGAATGAGTACCCGGCTATAGACAGCAAACGATCTTGTAATTATGTTAGTGCTTTAGCGCCTGTAAAATGGCAGCTTGCACTGTATGCTTCCAAGGAAGTTGAGAAGGTTTCTAAATGACTTGGTCTGCTGGGGTAAT
>JAUKPP010248360.1:0-12968 GCA_032273245.1 Phyllaplysia taylori | reverse complement strand
AAATATTCTTATTTGTGGATACAACCTGGGGTGATCAACTTACCCCGGGTGCTCAACTTACCCCACCTTCCCCTACAAGCTAAATAGACATCATTTGTGAGTTCAGTGAAGTCTTGTACTCTCTTTAAACTTTCGTGAGGCAAATCGATGAGGGCTGTCATAAAAGTAGCGAGAAAATGGCGTTAGCTAAAAAACTTCCTGGTGTAATTCTAATGTGGAAAAGGCGACTGAAAATATATTCCAATGCCCATTGTTTACAACAAGTCCTATTTGCACAGAAAGCTCAATGTATTCTGCCGTTACATCCAACATGGCAACCACCAAAGAAATTCCATCAGAGAGTTTTATATGCCAAAAGAAAGATTTGTTTCTGAAACGTATGCTGAACTTGTTCCAATGTATGGCAAAATGTTGTAAGTGAAAACCATCACTGGTTTAAACGCCGACGTACGGGTTTTTTAAGATGACCCATGCCAAGGGCGGCCCCAGATTATTTCAGTTTTGAATCGATAAAAATAAAACAAACACCCCCCGTATACAGTGAAGTTTTTGAGATATCGCCATTTTCTCTTTGCTTTTCTAACAGCTCTCGTGCGGTATTTTGTGTTTCAGTTGGTGAACTGATGTAATAATGTCGCCAGGAAAATACTTTGAGATAGGACAAGAGAGCAAAGAGCTATCGCGTTGTGTATTTGTCAGTCAGATTGATATGTTCAGAAGGGTTATAGAAACAAATGGATGGCGTTATGATAATAAAATGGGCGTACATAATAACTTAATTGAAAAGGTTTGTCCGTGCGCGCATTGAAGATGTTTTCAAAAATGTACCATACATGTATTTTCTTTCCGATATCTTTGTCTCGCATTCAACTCTTCGAATCCTTGTCAGCTCATTGGGAGAATCTACTCGCATCTTCGTATAATGTAAAGAGTGTTTTTTTTATATATTGATCGATTCTAAACTGAAATTGCTCAAAGACGGTAAAAGACAGAAACATTCGGTTTTCTACCGATTAATCCTCATCCATTTAAGTTTTTTCTGGTACCAAAATCAACCGAATCTAAGAACCCATTGTGCGACAGTGCCAGTTTGCTCGAACAGACCCCGATTTATAGCGCGCAGAAATGACGCTAATATTGCATTTACAAGTGCATTTTGTGCGTTTACAAGGCAGTTCGCGCGCTTGCAGCTCTCAGAAAATTCTAACTGAGCACAGAAAAATAAACACAATTCAAAACTTAGTCAGAACTTGGCATAAAAATTTGGTAGAAATTGGTATTGTTGACTGCTATGACAACAAAGATAGTAAGAGCTGGATTTGCGATGTGCATGATGCCCGATCAATGAAAAAGACGATTTCACTAATTTGATACTACCAGAGACACCCATCGCTTTCTAGACTCAAACGATAAAACAAAAAATTCTTTCTCGTAAAATATGAAGCCACAACTTGGTAAACATTATTCCTTTTTGAAAAACAGTTTTAACAATCTTTTTATTGCCTCGCGATGTTTCTAACAGTCCTTCTCTTTGGTGTACTAGTGCGCTCTTTTGACGCCATGATCTAAAAATGGCCTTGTTCCGTTAACTCCTTTTTAAAATGCCATCTCTATCAATATAATCTTATCAAGTATCCCAGACAAAACTTAAATGGGCAGAGAATGGTATGCAGAAAACCGTTTACTTTTATCTTTTACCGTATTAGAGTTATTTCAGTTTAGAATCCATCAATATAAAAAAAAACTTGTATATCTGTTTATTTGCTTGGCTGTCTATCTCTCTGTCTGTTTGTCCGTCTGACGGCTAAAGCAATTAAAGAACCTGGCACACTATGAATAAGTAAATTCTGCCCGCCTGCTTGCCTGTCTGTCTGTCTGCCTATCTGTATGCCTGTCTGTCTGTCTCTCTGTCTGTCCTGCCTGGCTTATCACTAGAAAAGGTATGTATTCGACCAGTTTCATCGAGCTGAGAGTACATGTTTTCAGGACTCAGATCATGAGATGACCATGAAGGCTACTAGTATATTTGAAAGCTGAACCTCTACAATGGAAAACCGTGGTCCTCTGAAATCGTTTTGCTCGACTAGCGACGGGTGTAGAAAAGTCATTTACGTGAACAAACTTATAATAAGCTCATGGTGGCTGGCATGAAAGAATTAGGCGTACACGGGTGAGGTCACGGGATTTTTAGGTGTTGCTAAAAGTTCTTCTGAAAGCAAATAAGAATTAAATACAAAAATTCATACATCACTATCAGCATAAATATGTTTCATTTGAAAAAGGCAGACTTGAGCCTAGCTTTATCTGTGATTGTCATTCAACATATTTGGAACGATTTAATGATTGCTGTGATCCACGCGCAATTTGTTTGCTTTTTTTGTTGAGGTTTTACGGTACAATCGATACTGTAAGGTTATTTCAAAGCCAGGAAATAGGTTACTAGGGGAAAAAAGAATAAGACAACAGTGTGTCATAGAAGGATGGAGAACAATCAGACCACACCACATCAGCCAACAACCACCTACGATCCACGCAAAGGTCTTGACTTAATGCACAATAAAACCGCGAGGGAAGAGAAGGAGACTATCGTATCCTGGAATACAACGGCATTCCTTTATAATGAAGGCGAAGTTACATCTCTAGGATCAACATCACATTTCTTTGTCAAAGAGTCAGATCAAAACTTCTCGTGACAACAAACGTATTTTAGCTGTGACATTGTTTAAAGACCAATTATTTGCTTCTCCTTAGAAGTGCCCCTTTCTAGATACGATAGTTTGCTCCCCTTCTCTCGACTTGCACTTGTTGAAAACTGGCTTTGTTTTAAAGAGAAAACATATTGTGAGCAGTGTATACCTGGGGCAGTCGAGAGGAAGAACACTATAAGTAGTGTATAGCTCAGGACAGAAGTCTTAGTGCGAGCAAAAGTAATATATTAAGACAAGCTCACACGTATAATAAATGGTATTTGAATGAAATTCCTGGCTCAAGCATACTAAATTCTACCAGGAAATGTAGAGATCAATTAGCCGTGCTAGAGGGTTTAAGAGAGCAAACGATGAGTGAATAAGCCGTCACCATTCACAACAAGAAAATTCCGTGGTTAGCAAGCTAGAGAGAGAAAGAGATGGCCATTCTGGTTTATTGTGGGGTTTCTATTTGTATCTATGTTGGATAGGAAGTGGGGTGTGGGTGAGGGTCGGTGGTGTGGGGTGTGAGTGAGGGTCGTGTGGGGGGGGGGGGGGCCGGGGGGGATGAGGTGGAGTGGGGTGGAGTTATTTAAAGTATTGTGGTAGGGGATAGACGAAATTGTTTAAACAACATCAGGGGTAACGATTAAACTCACTCAAGCTTAATCTATAGCAGTAGTGATGATTTCATCAGAGCGATCTTTTAAAAGAAATGCACAATTTACAAAAAAAAAATTCGGCGTGTCTCTAAAGAAGAGTACAAGTTATAACAATTAATACAAAACCACAGCCCAATAGATCGTAAGATTTGAGTAGTTTGTGAGGAAAACAGCACAGCCACACAGGTTTAGCTCAAGTCTACACTGCAGATGGAGCTCTGTCCACCAGAAGAGTGAAGTGTTTACCAAGATATTGATCTCTTCCCTCTCTCCTTACACCGCGGCCAGGACTTGTTCTGCTGACGCCATCTCGTTGTTGTCAGCGCTCTTGCTGTCCGTCTCGTCCACAGATTCTTGACCCCAATGACCCTTGGGCTCGTTTTTCTCATCGTTCACGGGCGTTGCGGGTTCCCAATCAAGTCTGTTACTCATTGGGTCCTTCTGCTTCTCGCTTCTACCCGTGTCATTTCCTCCTGACTTCTCGTTGTCTGCTGTGGGTGCAGGGGACGCCGGTTCCCAGTCCAGCGTGTTTTTTATAGGGCTGTTCTTCCTAGAAGCCTCGCCTGGTTTCTTGCTAGGGCTGTTGTTTCTGGAAAGTTCTTCCGGCTTGTCACTCAGACTGTTTTTGCGAGATGGCTGGCCAATGCTCTTTGTAGGACTATTCTTTCTGGAATTTTCATCTGGATTTTTAGTAAGACTGTTCCTCCGAGATGTCTGACCAATACTCTTTGTAGGACTATTCTTTCTGGAATTTTCATTTGGATTTTTATTAAGACTGTTCCTCCGAGATGGCTGACCAATGCTCTTTGTGGGGCTGTTCTGTCTTGACATCTCAGCTGGCTTAGTAGTAGACTCAGGTCTGTTTTCGCCCTCCATGAGGCTGTCCAGCTCTGTGGACCTATGGCTGTTGGGCTGTGGCGGGATGGCGCCCTTCAGTGACGCCTCTGTGGCTCTGTCGTGAGGACTGAACGTCTTGGCGCCACCCGGCGTGCCCGCTGCGTCTCGAAGATTCGGGGTCTGTCTCAGTCTGGAAGAAGCTCTCTCGCTGTCTTGATCCACATTGTTAACTCGTTGATTCGCTGCTGCAGCATTCACATCAACCTGCGCTGTGTTCCCAGGAGTCGGCGAGTAACTTTGTTTCTGGCTTGCCGCGTCTCCCCCTCCTTCATTGCCATCGTATCCGCCATACGCCACAGAGCTCAGCAGATTCCAGTCTGCCTGGCTGTCCCCGCCTTCACTAACTGTATCTAGAGGACGTCCTGTAACCGAGTCCATGGGGCGACCAGTTCCTTTTGCTGCGCCCAAGCTTGTATTATCCAGGGAGCTCACGCGATTCTTGGAATATTTCGCGGCGTATCCATCCGACACAGGTTCAGCTGAGTCCAAGTCCGCGCGTGTATCAAGCTGTCTGAAGGAGCTCCTGCCGTATGGAATGTCCTGGGTGATGTCGTGAGCCATGAAATCATCCATGAAGTTTGGGTCAGTGTCCGGCCTCATGTACAGGGGCATTGTGGACTGCATGCCTGAGTGGTTGCCAACCTGACTCTTGAGGCGGTTCACCTGGATCTGGAGATCCTCTATGCCAGTTAACCGCTGAAATAATCAAATATTGTCAAGAATGTGCAACATCAATAGAACATATCAGAACACTGTCACCTATTGAGTGATGAACCGATGAAAGGAATTGGAAGGTTTAGGGTTCTTTGGGAGGGTGGGAAGAAAGACTAATTAGGAATAACTGTGATTTCGTTTCCACTTCTCCTAACCGCAGTTAGAAACATCTCATGTCCTTTTGGCTAACTTCGACAAAGAGAAAGGAATGACTTGTCTGCAAAGAATTACTAACGACTTGTGGAGTATGCACAATACAATTCAAATTCATTAGATATGCATCCATGAGTGGTGAGCGATATTTTGACAGATATCCAGAGCCTATCCAGAATCGTTTCCCCCTTTTCGTAACTAAAAACAGAGGTATTAAATCACCAACTTTCCTCTCAGAAAACAGAAATAAAAATACTAGTGTGCCTTTGAAGAATGACAATAAGAATCATCAGCTTCTCTGATCTGGATCCAGAGCAAACTAAGATAATATCATGCAGTTTGCATCTCTGCAACGTCGTGTTGACACCCGTTTTAGACACTCCTTGTTTGAAAGCATTAAATATTCTGGTTTTAGGCCACTGACAATGACAGCAATTGGCACCAACTATTTGTACACGATAATGTGAAACACAAAAAGAGCTTGCTGTAACTGAAAATTCCAATACAGATCTATTATCATTGCAGATGATAAAAGCAATTCATTTTCAGATTCCAAGATTCCATTATTTTAATCAATCTAGCAATAAAAAGAAGTCATTTTCTTGTCGTCAGACAGAAATCTCGTCCATAGACTTCCAAACCAGAGCCAGTTAACACGCAGCTCACGTCTGCGAGTAAACAAAAGCTGTGGCTCTGACAAGAAATTTTAATCTCTTTCCTGCCGACCACATAGAGACATGATAATCTCGTGCTCAACATCTGCTAAACATGCTGGGCGGAAGTGGCAGGGCTGGATCAGGAGACAACATGGCGGTAAAGGACATCAAACGACGACAACTCTTTATGGATTCATGACAAGGTGAAACGTTTCTTGTGGTCACGTGAAAGGAAATAAAAGAGACGAAACGTGAAGAAAATGCTCATGAACCTGAGATAGAAAACAACTTGACTCAAGGCACAGCAGTGGGAGATCCTGTTTTGATACAAAAAACCAACCCCAACGGCTGTGGCATCTTAAAACACACGTCGACATACGAACAGAATATAAATAAAAAGAATAGGGCGCACAGAAAGTCACAACGAAGCGTCTATAACAAGAAACATTCTGCAAAAAAAGTTTGGCAATAAACTGACAAAATATCTGAAGCAACAATGATTAAAGGTGAGTCAAACATCCAAACAAAACAAAACACGGTAACAAAGCAGTCGACAGCTGACCATTGTCCTACATACAATGAAATCTTGGGACAGAAATGTAATCAAATAGAGAGGTAAATGTACTGAGACTAAAGGCAAAAGAAAAATCTAGGTTAGACTAAAAACAAATTATGATGTCGAAGTGCTTTGCAGATATGTTGTGAAAAAAATTACATGCATTATGAATAGTATACTGCCCCAAAAAGAAATGCGTAGAAAGGAATATCTCATGCTGCAAACATAAATCGAGGTAGCTTATCGATTTCTTTTTTTTATGCGATTATACTCGTCATTTCTATGTAGCTTCCAAAGATGTTGTGAATGTGCCGAAGAAAGAATAATAAAGGGTCTCAGTAGTTTGTGTGACCCGCTGATTTTTCTGCAAATACACCGTCGGTCAATATAATATATGAATTGAGACGGATGAGATCTTTGAGGTGATGTTTAGCATTTTTTGTCGAATACCCAGTGGAGATCATCTGAGTTACTCGGTCTCTGTTGTTAGGATCAAGACCTGGGTTTAACTTCCATTCAGATATGCGTGATTAGAAATAGCTCAGTGGATTTAGGCTTTTCAAAGGTATCGCCGTTGACATGGCTATGCTAAAACAGCCAAAGATGCTGGCGTCTCTATAAAAAAAACTAACCTTTTGTTGTAGACGTGCCGTGTTCTTGTAGGACGTACGTGATCACTAAGTCTTCATTGTTCTGGGCCAAATGGAGCCTAGAAATTCTTATGAATGATAATGTATTGCTTGACGGAGGATCAAGAGCAGTATCCCTTTTTTGGGATGCACCTTACAAAAGTTATTTTCGATTATAAAACTCTATATAGGGAAAACCTATTGACTAAAAATAAATGAATAACTCTACAAAACAACTTGCCAGAGACCAGAAATGCTTCTGAATTGCAGCAAATTGTTTTTTGTTCTACATTTCTTTAAAAATCGAACTTGATGATATCTTTGAGCTCACTAGTTTTATTTTTCTTTTCATCACAAAACGTTACGGTTTACCACAGGAATAATATGTAAGACAGAAAGGAAAAAAGGAAAAATATTAGTCGAGGATATAAATTTACAGCGTTTCTTTTGGAGGCAGTTAATACTATACCATAAATTTAAAAAGTCAATGAATTTGAGACATTGATTGGTCAACAAAGTTATAAAATAGATCTATTTATGGTATAAATAACGACCGAGGACGAAAGAGACAACGACAAGAAATAAAACAAATAGGGCCTACCAGTTTCTGCTCCGACTGTATCTTCATGCCTATCACTGTCTTCACTGACTGCACAGACTCAGCAAGCTTGCGGACAGACGTTTGCAGCTGATGGGAAAACCACAGAAACCATTTTATAATATAGAACGACCTCTGGAAATGGAACGAACTGCATGTCATTTGACCTCATATTAAAAGTATGGCTGCCCCTTGTCCATTTCTTCATTATTGCCAGCGCTGTGGAGTAAGGGTTAGGCTCATCGCCTGTCATGCAGAAGACCTGAGTTCAATACAACGCGAGGACGATTTGCGTTCTTTCTTCCTGGACTTTTCCTCTTATTCCAGGTTGGCCCTGACAAGCAGGGTCGAAGTAGTCCCTCTCTTAAAAGGTTTTACAGTGTTGCAAGGGGCGTAAAACTGGTAACCAAACTAATCTTCATGTCATAAAAAATGGAGGATTCTATACTTTTACAAAAACACACGCAAAAAGATGATGTTCCTTTACTCCGTTTAAAATGTTTGGACACTACACGTCGTAAACGTAGGACTTTTTAAATTGTTAACCTTATATAGGTCCAACACTGAACGCCTGTTTACTCAATACGTTTTAAAGAACTTACCATAAAGCAATATGGAAATTCAAAGAAAATGTTCAGCGATCCATTCACAAATCTTCACACACTATGTATACAGTCCTTTAGTCTGAGCGACACCCACAGAACTCAAAACACGTGAGTGAAGAGCAAAATGCCGTGGAAGAGGGCTACTAAAGGACTTAGACAAAAGATTTTTCTCAGCTATAGCAACACAAGCACAATAATACTTTCTTCTTTATTTTTACAGTGTGGCTGCCTTATCTTCTCGTGTTGGTTATTGGCAAGCCTACTGTAAATCGGGATTCAGAAGGGCGTCACTCCACAACACACGACCCAACTCGCATTCAACAGTTGGGCCGAGTTCCATTTCACATGCGTACTTGACTTTGCCCGACTAAACAGCAATAATGACCCGGAAGCATTGAGTCTCAATTTTTCAAAATGCTCTCGAAGCCAAGGAGTTTAGAAAGAGTCCCTAACCCTGACCCGGAAGCGTTGACCTTTCAACTTTTCAAAATGCTCTCAAGGCCAAGAAGTTTAAGAAAGAATCATTGACCCTAACCTCCCTCTTCTCTGATTGGCTCGTTTGGCGCGACTGTTGAAGGAAAACCAAACATGTTAGATTTCCATTCAATTGTTGTGCGTCGTGCGAGAATGATTAATTGGCATATGAACACGAGGTAAACCTGGCCCTGTCGTGGTCATTTGTTGGGTGCTGGGTGTTGGGTCGCATCGTGTGCAATACCCAATAAGAGTAAATAATTAGTTGATTAAATCAGAAAGTGTAACTGATTAATCAGACGTCATAGTGCATCCAAAAAGCATTTTTATAATGTATGGGATATACATAATCACAAGTCAAACCATGGTCACGATCACACAAGCGGTTACAGAGAAATCTTGCTTCAAGTAAATGTGTCCATGATTTTTTGAACGGACTATAACTGACATTATGACTTCAAACGACATGATTTCCGGTGCTGCAGACATTTAAGCAATAATACATTATATGGATCAGTCATCCATTTCAAGCGGCCCTTATAAATATGATATAGTAAATGTAAAGGTACAATACTTTTAAATCTCTAAGCAAGTGATCTGGACGGGCGCTGTGGTGTAATGGCTAGGATCTTCGCCTTGCATGCAGAAGATCCTGGTTTAATCCCCTATCTCGGACGATCTGGGGGGGGGGGGTTCTGCTGGGATTTTTTCCCTCACAGTCAGGGTTGGCCCTGACAAGCAGGGTCGAAGTAGCCCGTCTCTTAAATGACCTTACAGTGTTGCAGGGGACGTAAAACTGGTAACCAAACCTAACCAAAAGCAAGTGATCTGGGCCCTCAGTTCTCAGTGTGGGAGTCTAAATCCTGTTTCCATGTCTTTGATCCCACCACATTGACATTTGGAAATGCTTTCTCATTCCAAAGCCCATAGCAATTACCACCTGCCCATTCCACACCTCGCCCATGCTTCCTTCATTCTTATATTTTTTTTACTTAATCAGTCTGTGTTGGCGTATTTTCCCAGCATATATTACCTCCCGTTACGCAGATGGTCCTGCTACCTTGGGAATATAAGGCTCTAAACTAAAAACCCGGAACAAACAGTATCCGCCGACGTCATACTGTTTGACAACGACTGCACAACGGAAAGAACTCGAGCGGAAAAATACTGGGAAAAATAATAAACGGACTTTGCGTATTCCTTGCCATGAGTTCAACAGGAGGACAGACTTACTTCTTGCATTTCTTCGGCTGTGGCAAACTGTGGTTGTCGCTTGTTCCTCAGCATGGACACTTCGTGCTTCAGCGCCTCAACGTCTCGGATTCTGGAGAGAAAAGTCCAGACGCCAATTAGTGATCACTTACGAAATCCATAAGGCCGCACGTCCACTGACATGTTTTATCAGTTGCAGGCCAGACTCATCTATATATGATATATACATATGAGCCTGGAATGCAACTGACAAAACATGTCAGTGGATGCGCGGCCTAAACCTTAAAACTTCCAAATGATTTCATCGTAAAACGAAGTTCATCGTAAAACGAAGTCAGACGGTAAAAGAAGTTAGAATATATACGTGAAAATCTTGGCTTTATTCACTTTAGGCTATTCCTAGTGATCGAGTACGACAATGAGCTTGTAGAAAGTAAACGTCATGGTGATTTATTATTTTTGAAGAGCTTAGCAATCAATCAGAGGTCTTCAAAGAAATACATGTATAGTTTTGTAGGCCTTGTTCAGAGGCTTTCGAAGTATCGTCGATACTGTCAAATCTTATAGTTGCTAATATGTTGATCAGTCATTGATGATGGTTTTGATTTTATTACTCTTGCAGCCCCATCAGGCAATTTAGGGAGTGGGAATACTCAAGATGCAGATATCCGCCCCAACCCCCACACCCCCCACCCAACCCACACACACACAAAAGCACGCGTTGACTACTTTCATAGGAGGTCAGAAAGTTAATGAAAAGAGAATACGCAAGGGCGGGGACAGGAAACAGAAAAATAGAGAAAAAAAGAACGCGGAAGAAAAGAAGATGAAAAGGAAAGAGAAAATGGGAAGGGCAAAGGAAAAGGGGAAGACAGAAAGATTAAGTAATAGCTTGCCACCAGTTAAGTGTTTCTGCTGATAAAAACCGGATGTATCTTACCTGGCATCTGTTTCTGTCGTCAGACGAGAATCTACTTCCGATTTAAGTAATTTTTGCTTTTCTTCCAATGCATAAATCTGTAAATGAAAACAGAAGTAATATGTGAACGAGAGAGAGAGTATGTGGGTGGGTAAATAAGAAAGAGGGAGAGAGAGAGAGAGCGTGTGTGTGGATGAACAAGAGAGAGAGAGAGGAGAGAGAGAGAGAGAAATACTTTAGTTAGTTCAAAATTATTTATTTATAGAGACACCAGCTTCTTTGTCTGTTTTAACCAAGAGACAGAGAGGGATTAAGAGACTGATCAGTTAGAAAAAGAAATATTTGGGAAGGAAGTGTGTGAGAGAGAAAGAGAGATGTATAGCTAGAGGAAGAGACCCTTAAAGACAAAGTGACCTGTAAAGGACAAACGAGTAAACAGTCAGGGGAGATAACAGACAAAAATACACAATATTATTATGCTTAAAATGTTCCCACTCTCGTCTCTCCTTACGTCATTGGGCAATCCCTGGATGCTCTGGTTGAGCTCTCGAATGGTCTGGCTCGTCACGTCTTGCCACAGGGAGATGGACTCCACCTTTTCTCGGAGATTCTGGGCCAAGATCGCTGTAGCCTGGAAAACGGAGAAAAGACGGAAGTGAATACTGTTGTTCATTAATAGAATTTGATATAGCGCAAGCCCCTACTGTGACTGACAGTACACTACTAGAGTGGGATGGACAAAGCTCGTCGGCCGTTTTTCCGACTTAATGCGCCATTCCTTAATAGCCTAATTTCAATACGCGAGAATTTTTCAAGTTAACTCACCCGGCCAGCTCGTGATTTTGTAAGCTACTATGGCTATTACCGACTTTGGAATGGAGCATTTAGTCGAAAAAAAAACTACCGACTAGCTTCATACATCCCACTACTAGGGCCGAACGCCCGCGCGCAACAGCGTTCTCGATGTGGGGGTCAGGCAGACACTTTCCAAAGCTTAAGCGGCTGACAGCGCGGCGCTTTAAAGCACGGCCTCGAGAGGCGTCCTTTATGTGGTCGCCCCCTAGTCACTAAATAGGCTCACTTCTTCGACTTTGCCTAACAGGGCCAACCCGGGTTGAGATGGATCACAACATTCCAGGAGCAGAGACACGCAGATCCTCACCGGCGCTGTGGTGAAATAATTAGGCTCTTCGCCTGCCATGAAGAGGACCCAAGTTTGAACCCGAACGCGGACGATCTGGGATTTTTTGTCTCTGCTGGGTTTTCCCTTCTCAGCCCGGGTTAGCCCGACAGGCAGTGTCGAAATAGTCCGTCTCTTAAAAAGACCTTACAGTGTTGAAGGGGACGTAAAACTGATATCCGAAACTAAAGCAGACGCTCGTCTATTGTGGAGATCAATCTCCCGTCCTCTGCGTGACAAGGAAGATCTGCGTCATAATAACATGAAGAGAAAATAATCACACACCACAACCTCAATAAACCGTATAACATAATTTTGATGATGATTGTATAGCTTGTTTTGTCCTCAAGAAATGACAAATAGCAAAATACATGTACATTAAGGTGAAAAATGCACGGTTTATTGATGTTGTGGTGTGCGATTATTTTCTCTACGTGTTTCTATACCCCTATCACCACCCTGTTTGAATCCAAATGGATCCCTCACAATACCATCTCCGTTGGAGAGCCACCCATCTCCGTATACATGAGTCACATCAATTTAATGTTGTTTTTCACGACAAAATATGTTATCGTCGGTTCGACTGCGGGCGTCATGAAAATCACGATTTCCGTCACATTTGTTTGTTTGCAAACCAGCATGAACCTGAAGAAGGTGGATAGGTGCAGATGTGCTAAATTTTCCGAAGTCATGGTGATTTGTATCTTGACCGTCGCACAGTCTGAGACCGAGGGCTTTTTTATTATAGCCCAGTGGCAGCATGCATAAAACTTTACATCTGCTGCTACAAGGCTACATTAGGGTGTAGAAATTATACATTCAATCAAAGCGTAACTGAGATGAGCTACGAAGCCTCTAACGCGTACCCATGTCCGCGAGACGTAATCCATGTCAACAGTGCTCACGGTGCAATCGAAGCGCGGCTTAGATAAGCAGTGTCAAGGGTAGGCCGTGCTTGGTTGTGGCCACGTTCGTAATGCACTGTAGTCGGATCAATATACCGACCCTTGGGGGGGGGGGGGGGGG
>JAUKPP010248349.1:0-10603 GCA_032273245.1 Phyllaplysia taylori | reverse complement strand
CCCCCCCCCCCCAGAGGGGCACACAATTGCGTGGGTATAGACACTCCTGTACTACGCAGTAGCTACTCCTTTGTGGCAAGAACCACCACACAAGAACTCACTGTTTACAGACCAAACATTAGGTCAACATCATTTCACAATGATAATATATGATTTAAACAACTAATTAGGACTACTGTAGCAAGTGCCACAGGTCATCCAGTCTATTCCCAGCGTGAATGGCCATTCAGCCACACCTGTTAAAGAGAATAGAAGATGTATTTTTAAATGACTCTTGTCTTGAAATTTTCTGTTTAAAGTTTACATCCATGCAGAATCGCCCAGAGTTGAAAGATCCACACACAAACTTTGTTTATAGCTGCCTGGTCATATTTTAATTTAATCTCTTTCTCTACTACACTACTACAACCAGCTTGAAAACGGCAGTAGCTCAACAAATCAACTACATCAGCGGCCAGCGGTTCCCAAAATTTTCATTCCGCGACCCTTTTTGTAGGCCAAAACGATCGGCGACCCCCCTAAATCAAAATAATATCGTGAACCTGTCAGTTTTAGGCTAAAAATTAATAAAATCATGCACCCTTGGCGTCCCCTTGAAATTGCCGTCGCGACCCACAGTTTGGGAACCACTGAACTACATGGACAATTTGAAAAGGGCACTCCTTTACATTTCAAAGTGCGGCTCGAGTTTGGGCTGACTTTTTACCTGTTGAGAATCTGTGATGACCTCTTTTTTGTACTCGTAGTTTTATGCTATTACTATTAATGTGAGATTGCATTGACACATCCTTGCTAGTTTTAACTTTCATCTAAATCCTGATCAGGAGACTGAGCTCCTTGAAACTACCAACTGTAACCAGATATCATAGTAATTATTATATTTCATTAGGCAGGCATATGCCGAATTTTGAAAATTCCGCCAGGTTGTCTCCCAGTTTAAGTGAACAAAAGGATGTAGCTTGCCTCAAAAGGAAATGATTGTGTTGTGCTCTCAAGTAATAAGTTTTGAGTTGCCATGTTTCATTTTGGCAGTGGAACCTGCCCGTATTCAAACTGCCAGTCATTGTGCTGAACAAACAGCATGAGGTATCAAGCATTAAGTATCGGACTGGTCTTGTTGCCAGTTTCATTCATTAGATGTTTTGGTTTCAGGTTTAGGCACGAACTTACTTCACCCATGGGGCTCAACCTCCTGTTTCTACAAATGTATTATAAAAATGATACTCATCCTTGATCTGACCTTCTCCCTGTCGATCTTTCCAGTATACTTTTCTTAGACACTAAGCCCACTGCCACCGTCACTTTTGGGACTCACGGTTAGGACTTCTCCCAATCCCCTAAAACTTCTAACCTAGGACCGCAATTATTTTTATTTTTCAGAAACGCACACATGAGTACTTGATCTGAAAGCCACCTTCATAATGAAAGTGTGAAGTTAAAAAGATAGGGTTGAGAACAAACTTTTTCAAAAATATAAAAAAGATTATAGCATGCAAATGCTGGTTTGTTTTGATTATGCCAGCAAAGCACACAGTTGAGATTGAGACAAATTTTTTAGCCCTATAATGATCAAAATCTGTTCAGTGTTAAAGCCTGTGACCTGAACAGAAAAAGTTCCAGTTTTTTTTTTTATTATTATAATAGATGCATGCAAAATCTTATCCTTGCCTCAATGGTTTCAGACTCAAGTTCTATCTTGGCATACACACACGTTTTCAAGTTTGATGTTTGCTTCATTCAATTTTTTTCAATTCTACAGAAAAAAAAAGACACACTCTCTGAAAGAAAATGAATCCTACTGTGTTGTTGTTCTTTGTGGCTGCTGTAGTAACCAGTGGAGTCTTTGCTGCGCAAAGGGTAAGCATTAGTTGATGTGGTTTGAGTTGTTAATTTTACGGCATCGCGTGCAACACCATAAGGTTATTTAAGAGATCGATGGTTTATTTCGACTTGGTCTGTCAGGGCTGCTAACCTAGGCTGACAGGGACGAATCCCCGCAGAAAGATGCAGAAGCTGGTCCCCACATGAAAATCGAACTCAGGTCTTCTATCTGATAGGCAAAGAGCCTGGCCATTACACATATACCGGTAATATCAGTACATTAAAGCAGCGGTTTAAAAAGCCTTTTTTTTAGTTTAGTGTTAACTTGGATAAAACGAGAGAATTTAAAATCTTGTTTTTCTCCTTCTTTGTCTTTCTTTAAAATATTTCAAATTGAGGAGATCCGAGCCTTGGAACCTCAGATAAAACAAGATGACGAGGCTCGAATCTAGGTATTCAATGACATCTTATGATCTAGAAGACACCAAACAGAACTTCACTGAATAGACACAGGTCCCCGTAATGAAACCATATAGCAATCATTCACTCTTCATAGTGTTTGAGATGGTCTTGTTTAGCTCATTGTGGTGGGGGGGGGGGGGGGGGGAAGGTGATTTTGGTGTTACATTACATCATAGGGACTGGGCACTCGGGAGGGAGGAGAGTCTGACTTGTTGATGCATTCTTTGTTCCCGACATGCAATGTGGTACAGGTCTGCACTGAGTGACAGTAATCTTAGCGCAATGCAAAACCCTCCCACACCCACCATGCCTGGTGTGTGCCTGGATGCCATTTGACTGGGCCTATTCAATGATGATAATGATACATGCCATATTTTTAAGTTAAACATGTTCTAGTAATTTATATATAGGCAAGCCTGTAGCGCAGTTTGTGTTTTGTGTAGTCACCGGTCTCTCTTCAGACTGCAGTTGCGCTAGGTTACAATTCCCGACAGCATCGAAAAACAGATCTAAAGAAAATCCAAATAAAAGTTATCCTCCTGAAACATTTCCTCTAATATTTCTACCTTAGGTTATCTCTATTATCAATACTTCGGAATTATTTTGAGAGGACTTTTGACCAAAAGGCCTTGCTTTTCTGTACTGTCATTGACAGTATTAGTTTTTGCGTGAGTCATATTTTAATTAATTTTTTTCTAAATTCCCAGCCCTTGGTGACTGACAAAGTGACATGGGATGTGAGTATTGGAGGAAGTCACATTGGTACCATCGTTATTGGAGTTTTTGGTGATGTCGTGCCTATCACTGCCAGGAACTTTGTGGAGCTGTCCTCAGGCGTCAACGGCTATGGCTATACAGGCAGTGCCTTCCACAGAGTGATCAAAGACTTTATGATTCAAGGTATGTTGACCCTTTTTAAGTCTGTTTTGCTTTTTCAACGAGAAAATGGTGAAACATAGGTCCAGGGATAAGAAGGTCCCATTTTTTTTATCACAGGTGATTATCTGGGGTGTAATGGTTAAACTCTTCGACTATCACACAGAGAATAGGAGTTTGATCCCCATGTGGATGAGTATCTTGGTCTCTTTGCTGTGTCTTTCTCAGCCGGCTTGGCCTCAACAGGCAGAGTCAAAGCAGCTTGCCTCTTAAAATAAATAACCTTTCAGTGTTCCAAGGGGCATGAATCCAAAACAAACTAATTGGGAATTTTATTTAGTTTCTGTGGCTCGTACCCTTGTTCTGTTGGATAAGGACTTCATTTTAATTTAACAGGATGCTTTTAAATAGTTGTAAGAGACCCCTTTGGATCGCAAAGAATGTTGAAAAGTTGTCTCTCTCTAAGTGCAGTTAAGATTTCAATGTTGTGTTCTGCTCATTTTGTAATTTCTCGAACTTTTGCTTTATGAGAGAAATTAAATATTTGAACTAGTGCCTAATCCTGCTTGAAATTCTACCAATCTTTTATTGTGGTGGTCCAATAAATTATATTATATTGATGTGAGTTCAATTTGAAGTTGCCAGAGTGTGAATTTCATTATGATTTGTGTCTTTGACATTGTGTTAGACCTAAAGAATAGTTGGTGGGTTCTGGGGGTTTTTCTTCGTTTTTTGTTGTTGTTTGGCTTGGTTTAGTTGTGGACATTTACAAGCTAAATCTCTTTTGTCCTCATCTTTCCAGGGTGAACTAAAACCCCATTAAAATGCGTTGTTTGCCCCATCAGGGGGAGACTACATCAACCACGATGGCACCGGCATCAAGAGCATCTACGGAGGTGGCTACTTCGACGATGAGAACTTTGACCTTCAGCACTATGGTGCTGGATGGGTCAGCATGGCCAATGCAGGTAAATAACAATGTTTCATCTCGACTTAATTTTAAATTAATGATTTTTAATAATGATGATGTGTTTTATTATAGCGCATATCCATCATTAGAAAGAAGGATGTATGTGCTTTAGCACCTTTAACACTATTACTATCTTGGCAGACGAAAGTCATTAAAAAACATTCCAAACTTCCTGTGAAGGTTACAGTGCAAACTGCCACTTTACAAGTGTTCAACACTTAACACAGTTCTTTTGCTGTCAATAGTCAGGCATACATTCACACCTGGGTGAGGCTGGGAAAATTTATACCTTCCCCAACCTGTTGTGGGGCCAAGGTGGGATTGGAACCTGCAACCTCATATCTGTAAGTCTAGCAGCCTGGGAATTAGGCTGCCAACACGGCAATGTTTATTTCACAAAGCCCTTTGAAGAGAAAAACACCTTTTGAGTGCTGGTATAGCTTTATTGTTAGAATGTCCAGTCCAAGCAAAAAAAAAACCAGTAAATAAATCAACAGCGAGCTGTTATGTTATTTCATGTTCTCAGCCCAAAGTAATTATTTTCAAACACTGGGCCAAGAAGAGAAAAAGTTTTAGAATGTAAGAACCAAGGAATTTGTCATCCTCATAAAGCTGAAAAGATGATCTGTTGCATTCTGGTATCTTTATCTCTGTCAGCCGGTCGACTGTTGTGTGAGCATAATGTACCGGGTATGCATCTGTCAGTAATGTCAGCCAGGTCAGGGCTGTAGTGAGACTTACTGTGTCCTCTTTTGACAAAGGGTGACGAGAATGTTAGATGTAATCCCAATGTACTCTAATTTTTTTAATTATCTGCAGGCAAAGACACCAACGGCTGCCAGTTTTTCATCACCCTGAAGACCACACCATGGCTGGACGGTGTCCACACTGTGTTTGGAAAGGTGCTGGAGGGCATGGACGTTGTTTACCAGATCGGCGACACTGACACTAACTCTGTGGATACCCCTCAGGAGGCTGTTGTCATCACCAAGTCCTCAGCTGAGAAGGCAACCGACTCTAAATACGTTGAGCTGGCTAGCGCTAATATTTAAAGACCTGGCATGGTTTAGTCGGGATACCAATTTTCCGGATAAATCCTGAAGCCCGGACTATTTAACCAACTTATGTCCATTCTAAGCATTTCAACAGCTTATATACTGATCATAATAGCTGGGTTTCAGGTTTTTTCTAAGCTAGTTGGTACCCCTGTTAAATGTCTGCTCCTTTAAATATATGAATAAAGCAGCAAATACCTGTGTATTTTATATTCTTCTGTTCTGGTTGCAGGCTCGGTGAACAGTGTGCGTCACAGAAAGATATTTTCTGTCTTCAAAATATCCATCATTCACCACAGTGCAAAAAATCAAAATGGCATTCAGAAATGGTCAAATCCTACTTTTTTTTAAAGTCTGAGAGAAAATCTCTGTTTGTTACTCCGCATCAAAGCTCTCCGTGAAATAAACTGAATTTTAAAGGAGCACACTTTGGAAGCTTTAAAAATGTTCTCTTCCAGAAGATAGACGCATGCAGAAAGACATCAATTGCGTAACTTGCCTAACATATCTCAACTAGTCATCTTGTTTTCCATAACTGTGTCAAGTAGAGATAAGTGCCTTTTATTGAATGATTGTTATGCAGTTTGTGTTGATATATGAGAGCTGAGTGTGAATATAAAGCAGGCATAGAAACTTTAGAAGTTGTTCATGCATAAAAGAACAAAAAGCTTCCATAGTTATTATATTTTTCTGAATGTGTGATTTGGTGAATTGTCTGAGCACTCGCCATAGCCCCTACATGGTTTACTATAAGTTAGCCAGATTTTAAGTAGTGGTTGGCTACCAATTACCGTACGTGAAACTTTGCAGTTTCCTACTTGATCTCACCGAACGATTGAAAATATTCACCCATTATTTGCACTTCAGACCTTTCAGTTTCAGTGTTGGTAGTACCTCAAAGCCGCAACGAACAAACAATTTTTCCTAGAGCCAGGAAACTGCTTACAATGTTGTCACTGAATAATTTCTTTGCTATTGTAGGTACGAGTTACCTATGTTTCCGCTGGAAGTGGAAGTATGCATTGATAGATTGCAAAGTGTAAAAAATCCAGCACAGCAAGTGCAAGAACCAATGAGCTGATAGCATTCAACATGGGAAGACTATGACAGATCTGACTCGTCCGAAAGTTGTACATGTACTGTGCCCTCTGAACCCTACTGGTGCTTTAGGTGAAGAGTGAGAGTTGTATTCCACTCTTTCAGCACTACTAGGTGAGGGTTGATTTTATTTCACCTTCCAAACACTGCCATAGCTGGGGGGGAAAAGTGACTGGGGTGGTGCTTTGCTTCATTTTATCATTTTTCATGTGAAGTTTTAAATATGTGTGTGTTTGTGATTATTGGAGTGAGCTGTGTTGCCTCATTTAAATCATTCATTTCGTTTTTATTTTGGAAAAAACATTCTACCGTCTATTTAATCGATAGTGGAGCATGAATTTTAACTGTTTTTTCCACATTGATTTGCAGCTCACTTATCAACCAAACATTTATCACAAGTGTTCTAGTTCATATCAAAGTGTGGCTGATCTCGTGTGAATGTCAGATTGGAAGAAGTTGTGCCAGAGAAAGGGTATTAGTCACTGATAGTATCAGATTCTGGCAGTTGTTTGATGATGAATATATCATGTTAACTTTCCTTGTGAACAATTTAAGAAGCCTTGTTTTTGTCCCCCTTTTTTTGTTAATTTGTACGGTATACAAGTTTTCAATGGTGCTATTATACGTTCCTTACAATATATGTCATGATCTGCTGCCGTTTATTCCATCCCTCTAATTGACAACGAAACACCGGATGATGATTCTATGGACTTTGTATGAATTTTTATAAATGTACTTATGTCTTCAAATTTTTATCAAGTTTTAAAATTTAATTTTCAAAATCTATGGGCAGTTCTCGATATATTCAGTTTTTGTCCTTTGTAGCATTACCATGTAAGAATATTATTAGTACGCATACATATTGTGATATGTATGTGTTTGTTATTCTTCAGCAGCTCTTTACCAAATGATCTGCCTAGATAGGTAGTATTTCTAATGAAGCATTATGTTCTACACACTGGAATCAAAATATTTTATGGAAATCAAATAAAACATTTTACTCTTTACAATAGCTGCTTCTTTTTCTGTTTCTTAAGTCGTTTGTTTGTACACACTTAAATTTTATTATATTAGTAGACACTTTTGTTCCTGTGGAACACACCCTGCTGGGGATGTCAGTGACCAAGTGGTAGAAAGCCCGCCTTAGAACATGGAGGCTATGGGTTCGAATTCTTGGAAATTTACTGGGACTTGTTTCAGTTTTCGTGGCTTCAACTCTGGAGATAGATATTAATAATAATGACTGCATTTATACAGCGCATATCCCCACTTAAAAGCAGGCTCTATGCACTTTATAATCAATTATTACCCCAGCAGACCCAAGTCATTAAAAAACCTTCTCAACTTCCTGGGAAGCATACAGTGCAAGATGCCATTTTACAGGCGCTAAAGCACCAACATACACAAACAAAATCGTTCGCTGTCTATATAGGGGTACACATTCACACCTGGGTCAAGTGAGGAAAATTCATGTAACATGCCTTTCCCAAGGACACGTCAGGCCTGCGCTTGGATTCGAACCAGCAACCTTCCGATTACTAATACTAGTCTGGCAGCCTAACCACTAGACTACCGATACCAGTTATATTAAAAAGAATAGGTGCCCCCAGGAAGAGACAGTAGACCCTACAAAATTATAATTTTCTTAATATTATTCTGCCGTGCCAAGGCAGATGACTGCAAAGATTGTTCATTTTTGCATCTTCGTTGACAGATGCTACCATGGGAAATACGGGCATGGCCCTTAGCCTTAAGTTAAAAGTTAATGTCTGTTTGCCATAGTGAATTATCCTATTTGTAGTACAGATACGTCCTCTTCCCTTCAATACAAGATGCAGAATGGGTATGGGCGTCCAGTCAAACGAATACGCGGGGATTAATATTTTGTGCAGATACGTCTGTCTGCCTTGGCACGGCAGTATTGTTGCGAGAGATGACAAAGTTAAAACAAACACATCCTGCCAAATTAGCGAAAAAAGAAATATATATAAAATTGCTATATCATAGGTTTCTCATTCCCTGTGAGCCTGAGTTCACATATTTGACCATTGATAATAATGATAATTAGATTTTGAATGAAAAGTTCGAGAATTGCAGAGCTTGATGAATATAGGGATGGGTATGGGAGTTCACCCATGGTCAATTCCACTGATCTTGGATAAGGTAATAAAATTTTTGTTTTCCCCGCAAATTCATCTTGAGCAGACTCTTGACTCTACAATCCATTCCGTTAAGTCTGGTTTTCAAATGAGCACATTATGTTTGTGTAATCAACAATTTTGATCTTCTTTGTGTTTGAATTTCCAGCTTGATTTATTCAGGATGGCAGTCTTCATTCTTAAAACACTACACCGCGGGGTGGCAGCTCAACTTTCATAACTCGATTTTTGGTGAAAATCACTTTTTAAAAAATATATAGATTCTAGATCTATATACATGTATTCCATATTACAGGGAGCATGTCCTGTAAAAATCTCGCGAGTCCAGCCATTGATAAAAAACTGACAATGGTAAAGTTTCATTTTATATAAAAGTACATGTACATGTATCTTCACTAATATTTGTAGCATAAAATCATTTTTTTTTCATTTCCTGTACTGTAGAGTTTTAAAAAATCAAGTTCCGATAGTTGAACTGCCACCCGCGCCATGTAGTATGATATAGTAAGATTATAAACTTGTGAACAGTCTGTGGTTTGGTTTTTGGCTTAATGTCTCTTGCCACACTGTAAGATCACTTTAAGATGGGTTAACTTGTCCAGCCGGGCCTAGCATGGACTGAGAGGGACACTATCTCAGCAGAAAAATGGAAATACTCTATCAAACAGCCTCACTTGAGCCACGAACTCACATCCGCTTTGTGGAAGGTGAAGAGCCTAACTACATATGTACTACCACCAGGCACAGGTTCTGTCAATTTCGGATGAAACAACATGAAAACCAGAATACATGTATGATGGTCTGACCCAAACTAACTCTCCTCTATAGTCTACTACTGATTTTTGTATTATGCCTTGCAGTATGGTAAGTTCATTTCATTTTTAGAGGCAGGCGACTTCAGCCTGCCTGTTGGGGCCAACCCAGGCTGAAATGGACATGATGCCCCATCAGAGGTGGATATGGTCATCCAACATTGGGATTGAACTTCTGTCCTCCACGATATAGGTGAAGAAACACACCACAGATACCAATTTCTGGTCAGCAGACATCCAACGCAGTCTAAAAAAGCTATGAATTTTCATTACCATCTGATCCTATATTCAGCCTGCTTACATTCTTTTTTAGCTGAAGCCAAAGTGTTTTGATTGCTATGGCTGTGTATGGCAAAGAGTTCAAGAGCAGGAATAAATTGTTTACCTTATGTCCTTCTACAAATATCTCAAGTGTTTTTTTATTTACCATTCAAATTGCTTGAAATCTTACATGCTACAAATACAAACAATTATTTAAAAAATCATGTCAGAAATGTTTTCAACCAACAAAACTTATTGACTCTTTCCTACTCTGTAAATCCCTTACTCAGAATGAATGAAATAAATTTTCAGCATTTTAGCAGGAAAATTTCAAAAGCTATAAAGTTACAAACATAAGAGGTGCTCATTCTATGGCTGCATATTGTTTACATAGCATTACCATTACCATGGGAACCACTTAGTAGTAGTAGAAAAAAGGTTGAAAATGTTTGATGCATATATTTCTTTTCCAGCCCAAACAGACATACGTGAACGTAAATGTTCCAAATAGAAGGCACATTAATACAAACTAATTCTAGTTTGGGATTTAGAATTTTCACCCCACTGCTCCTTAACAAGCACAAGGCAGGTCTTGGTATTCAAGTTTGAAATGTGTCGCAACATGATGAAAACAGGCGCTCATAATTTTCGGGCACTTTGAATTATTGGCATCACATTTAATCTTATACACTTCTCTCGCTGTTGGTGAAGCAATTATTAATCTACATACATGTATTATCTTGCATGGAAGTCCAGATATTTGCACTTTTTATCAAGTCGGGGCTACCGACTATCTGAAAGGAAATTAGTTAGAAAATGCCCATTAATGTTTGGTGGCTTTCAAAATTGCACCTTTTCCTTTTTAACAATGTTCTTGAGTATAATTCACCATGAAATGTGTTCTTGAATGGATTATTGAAGGTATTTCATGACAAATACAATTCAAGGTAAATATTGTCGGACACACAGAAAAATGGGGATAACTCTTTACTTTGGTTACCAGTTTTACGTCCCCATGCAACACTGTAAGGTCATTTAAGAGACGGGTTACTTCGACCCTGCCTGTCAGGGCCAACCCGGGCTGAGAGG
>JAUKPP010248338.1:0-12969 GCA_032273245.1 Phyllaplysia taylori | reverse complement strand
AATTAATATTTATATGCCTGTACTAAATTTACAATAAAAAAGAACTTTTGATAATATCGTTTATAATATAATAATCAGCTGCCCCCCCCCCCCCCTCCCCCCCCAACAAAACAAAGATACATACCCTTTGTTGATAAATTTCCTGCATGCATGAGGCGCATTCACCGAGAGCCTGTAACAACATAAAAACATATTTATTAAAAGTGTAAAAATTAATAGTGCCATGATACTAAGTTCAGCATTTGCATAACAAATATCTTTAAAATACACTTAACACTGAAAACTAACTAGCACTTGCGTAGAAAAAAAGGTAGCAATTTTTAGAAGTTAAACCAATAATTAAATAAATTTCATAATACAAAAATGATTTTTTAAAAGAGTCAAACAAATGGTGATAATGTTTCAATTAAGACACAAGTGCGGTCTGCTCATGAAGGCTTAATGTTATGGTAAAAACATTTGAAAAACAATCTCTTAAAGAGAAAATTTCAACCACAGTTAAGACTCATTTCCGACTACAAGGTACAGTACAGGCTATTTCACTTTTAAGATAAAAGCCAACAACATGGTGTAAGCATCCAGCAATACTTCACTCACCAAAGTTGTTTGACCATCAGTGAGGTCAAAGGTTGGTTTCATTGGAGCAAGGAAACAGGCAGGCACAATTTCCTTGTAAATGAATTCTGGGAATCCTTGCAGGCCATCTTTCCCTCCTGCCAAAGTGAGACAATGAGAAAATGTCAAGAATTTTACATAAAGCAAACAGTTGTCTTTTGTTGAAAGAGTCCAAGACAATATAAAACAAAACCTTTGCCAATAAAATGGCTTGAAAATACATCGAAAAATGACTGACAATAATATGATGACCAGTTATGCGGGAAAATGAATGCAAGTTTGACATGTGCAAGAATGAGAAGATAGCTCGTAACTGAATCCCTTATCAATAATTAATTACACAAATAAAAAGTAGGTATGCACTGTTGTACTCTAAATGTACGAGCCAACCCTAAATGTACATCACAAAGTGAAAAAGCACATTTTCTCTCGAATCTTGAATCTAAACCGTCATCACTTATCATTCAAATCACTCCCTTATCAGGGCAATTCGAACAAAATAAAAAGATAAGATTAAAAAAAAAATCTTACCCCAGACTTCAATCAACTTCTTCAAAATTCCGAAGCATGATTTCTGGCTCTGCAAAGAGAAAAGATTAAATTAGTGTATTATACAGAGAGAGATACTCCTCTCACTAGTTTGCAACAATTTCTTGCAGACAGTTATGTAAAACGAAAATCTATGATTTCGTAAATATTCATGAGAACCACCACTTGAACAATCATCTAAGTTGTTAATGAACAAATAATACTAGCAGGACTAAAAAGAACATTTTCTAAGTAGTATTTTTTATAACAGCTTAGAGGCAACAAATTTCACATTTTTAAGCTCAAACGTTAAGAGAGGACCCAAAGTCATTGATGGAATTGTTTTACAAGAGTGTCCTAAGTTTTCATTAAATCAGGAGAACAAACTTTAAATGAAGACAAGCATTGCAGCAGGACAACTCAGTGACATTCATGCTCCAAATCCTTCCTTTTTAAAACCACACTCTCTTCATTGCTGTCTTGCTTCACTGCTGACACAGTTGAGAGCAAAATGTGCTACTTTGAGGAGCCAACCTCCCACAATATGCCCACACACCATCTTTACACACAACCTGCACAATCACCTCCACTGACACAACACCCACCTGTGGGTCTGGAAGCTCCACAGCTCCATGGATGATAGACATCAGCACCTCATTCAGGTTTTGCATCTCTGAAGCACAGAGTAGAGTATTTCAAACGACTGATCTTAGAAAAAATAACATTGATACAATATGGCCCATGTGATTTGAAACAGTCATAAGGTAAATACATGAATTCAGTAATGAAATTGCAGAGATTGATGACAAAGACATTCATTCATCTTCCTTATAGTATTAGTCTTGCTTTTTCACACTCTGCATGCATATTTAAAGACATTTAACATGTGAGCAACACACCATAATGTACCTTTTCTGCTGTCTCTAAGAAGTAAAACAAAAACTGTAACAAAGCTATTACTAATAGCGCTAAACAGTTCTTACTAAAAATCTATTAACCTTCCCTAAAAAGTAAAAGTACAAGACCTACCTTGTGCTTTCAGCACGTCCAAGCAGTTGCTGATAATTGTAGCCAGAAAGAGGAAATACCCTCGCTGCAGCAGTTTCTTCTCCTCCGCAGAGACGTGGTCATTGTGGTCAGACGGAGCGCTCAGGACACGGTGGATAGTCATCACCAGCGGCATGAACACCTGACTCAGGAACGGCACAATGTTTACCTGGTAAAACAAAACAAAAATAAATACATAAAAATACAAATTAAATACTTCAAGAGACAAATTAATTTGAGCAAGCATGAAAGACAATCCCCATGCTCACACTTCAAATTGATGAAGGTTTTCTGGGGGGTGATTCCAGCAATGCTGTGTCTATACATACTTTATGATGTAGTGTTTCTTAACACATCTGGTGGTGCAAGGAGGCTTGAGGTTATTTTTCAAAACTAATACAGATTGCAATAGTTATCAACATGTCACTACAGTGACCATTGGAGGTCAATCAACCTACCCTGAATTTCATGATAATTTGGTTGACGAGGGGAAGGAAGTCGTAAAGCTCTCGTGCGTCTGGCTGCTTCAGCAACCTCTCCATAGCTTCAGGCAGAAATGGCAGAATTTCTTCTCCAAGGCACACAACCTGGTAGGAGACGAAAGGTAAAGAAATCATTGTCCAACATTTTGGTGGAAAGTTTAGAACAGCTCACAATATATGAATGTGTGAAGACAATTTTGCATTTCATTAAAAATGTAATAAGCAGCCAGAACAGAAAATCAGCCTGTGAGGAGTGAGAATTCCAAATGCAGGAAGGAACTAAGATCAACTGAGAAATGGAAAATTTTAAGTTGGATTCACAAGGAAATTAAATCTAAAAAGTTCTGACTTGATGTAGACACAGTACAATTTGGAAACATACAATGAATACCACAAACATTTATTGCAATATGTGCTTTTGCCAGTCCCAGGCCCAAAAGATGTTTCTTTCCTTCTTGTAGTTAAAAGGGCACATCACACCATAACATGCAATCTGGAGAAGATACTCACCATTCGATGTAAGTACTGTCGGACTCCTTGTTGCAGGGACGCTCTTTGATTTGTCACCTCCAAGGCACCCAGGAAGATAGAGAGCAGTTCTGTGAAGGCCGAGACGCAGCCACACTGCTTCATAGTCTGCTGGCCGGAGAACCCTTTGCTGGCCCGACTGGCCAAGGACATGGCGTTGTGGATGCAATCGGCGTACGCTTGTTGGCGCTGCTCGTCTGTCTCTTGTCGCAGCCGATTCAACATGGCATCAAACTTTGAGGCGATTGGGATCAGCAACTGTTTCATCAAGACCTGCTTCTTCTGCAATAAAAAATGGCAAGGGTGAGCAGGAGGTCAAAGAATAGACCTGTTCCATACTCGATAAAAATAGTAACAACAGCGGGATTTCTCGGAGACGAGGGGGCAGATCTGTACCTAAATGCACTGCAATAAAATAACTCTTGGTTTTTCTTGCACGAAATAGAGTTAGGAATTGAACTATTTAATGTCTACAGGTTTATGCTGATATCTCAAGTCCACTTATCTAGGGCAAGGTGCAAAAGTATTCAGTATTTGTTATTTCCAGGAAGTTTTATAAATGATGTTACGGTGAGTTGGGTTTCTCAATTTATTCCTTCATAAGTGTGATCCGTACCAAGTCTAAAATCCATTTTCTTTGTTATAACACATTTTTGGAGCCAATGCAATCAAAGAACACAAAGAAGGAAAAAAGAACTGACCTCTGGCTCAAGAGCACTGGAAACCACCAGTGTACTCGCTGTCTCATAGATGAACAACTGATCACTGTCAGACAAGGAGTGGGTCAGTCCGTTGTCCGGTGAGTTGATGGTCAGCAGATCCTGCATCTGTTTCAGCACCTCCTCCAGGTAAGGGGTCAGGTGGGTTCTGTAAAACACAGACAGACTGCAAAGGAGGGAAGTCGTATGATGGTTAGAAACACGCAAAATGTCGGCAGAAATGATAAAAGAATAACCATTCAAGCCCACAAACATTGTTAACTCATACTTTGTTATTAATCTAAAACAATTAGCAGGTTAACAAGGAAAAATGTTACTAATGTTACAAAAGTAACTGGATCACGACAAACTCTATTAATTCTTAAAATATAAAAGAAGCAAGTTAGAAAACTTTACAACACATCTGGACAAGTTTTTAGGTTGATCAGACCCAGTTTCAAACAGGATTTGATTTAAAGAGTTAAATAATATCAACAGCAAGGTCAACTCTGTTAGTCTACAATAAAACAGTCAACTGGGCTATGGAGAGCATTCTGAATGAAAAAGATTTTAGTATGAGTTGTGTCTATCCTGAAGCTGATTGTAAAGGGCATAGAGCCTGCTTTAGAGCGGAAATGTGCGTTATATAAATGCAATCTATTATTATCATTATTAAGTACTGACCCATAAATTTGCCAAATCTGAAGAGGAACTATTCACATCATTTGTGGGTCAGACACACATGTATATACCACCTTGCTGTTGGGACGTTTCGCCCAAAGACGTTTGTTAGACGAAGACGTAAGCCAAGACACAAGGTCACAGAAGGGTCATCTTAACGAGAAGAAGCAGCAGACAAAAACCATCACCATCTGAAACAGAGAGTGCTGGCCAAGCATTTAAATTTCAAGGTATTTGAATGCTCTCAGAACAAGAATTGGAAGTGAGAAAAAGGACAACAATCTTTTTGAAAGTGGACAACGAAGAAAAGTTAATAAAGGAAAAAAAGGAAAGACAAAGGTGTGATGCTTACTTTGTGCTTTTGACAAATCGGAGGAAAAGGTAGGCAACTCTGCTGCGCACTTTTGTTGATCCATTGCGTAAGCCTCTTTCATCCAGGAAGGCCATCTGATGAGTGGAAAAAAATTAAATTGATGCTGTCTGTGTATGTGCCACAACAAAATGTCAAAATTCCAAAGCATAGTAATGAGAAAAGAAAGTTATTTTCAAGATTGCCTGGAGGAAACAGAAGGAGGAAACAATACACAGATTGTCGTAGTCCATGATGTTATGGCTAAGCTCTTTGTCTATCATGTAGAGGATGGGAGTTTGATCTCAGAGTTGGACAAACAACTGTGTGTCTTTGATGGGATGTTGTGTCCCTCTCACCACGGGTTGGCCCTACAAGCTGGATCAAAGTGTTCTGCTTCTTGAATGACCTTACAGTAATATGATGGTCTAAAAACCCAAACCAGATTGTCCACTCACCAAAACTTCTGGAATGTGCTGAGGTTCACATGCAAAGAATCGATCGTAGCGGACGACTGTCTCAAAGAACTGGAGCAGGACAGCGATGTGGCCGTGACGGCTCACTTGACTAGTGATCAGCTGAAATGAGAGGGGAGGAACACAAGGGGTTAAGTTTTACATGCTGCACACATTCTGAAAATCTTTGCTACGCTTACAGTGTACTCAAATGTAAAATCCAACCCCTTCAGTTCACTATATTGTCTTATAAAATGCACTCTGTAAAGTATTTGCTTTCTTTAAAGTTCTGTTCAATATTCTTTCTTCCATAACTGTGAAATATGAATTAAAAAGCAACTAAAAAACTATGAAAATAAAGCTGATCCCGTTTTAAGACTACTCAAACTTTATCAGCTTAACAAAAATTGCTTGTTTCACATAAACCATATTTCACCCTGACAAATTATTACATTCATATCATGAAATTCAAGAAGAAAGCACAAGATACTACAATGATTCAGATATGAGAACACTCATTTACAATTTTACAAATTCTCATGCCGTACTACTTGTACAATGACAGACGAGGTTCCAATTTCCAATACCCAGACTTTAATCTCAAAACCCATATATACCCATGGCTTGTGTAATATCAACCATTGACAATAAAAATCACAGAAACTTACAGTTCTCATCATACTCTGTAATGCTGAGGCCTTCTCTAGATTCCCGGTGAAATGCTGTCCATGGGATGCCTTGAAAGAAAGCACCAAAAATACATTTCAACCTTTTTCAGAAATTAATTTGAGACATATTCATTTGAATTTCAATGCTCAGCGCTTTCATTAAAAAAACACATAAAAGATGATGATCTGGTTTCTTATGTCTAAAACTTCCACTTAAGAAATGGACAGAGCTAACCAAAACAAGGTTTGTTGATGGGTGAGGTGAATAAAATTCATCACACAAATGAATCAATCAAACACAACAGTGCTTTTTCATTTAGCAATTCAACCTAAAATAGAAACCAAAGCTATAAAATCAATAAATAATTTTTTATCATAAGTACAGGGTGTTTTTTTATATTGATCGATTCTAAATTTAAATAACTCAAAGACGGTAATAGATAGAAACATTCTGTTTTCTACCGATTATTCCTCATCCATTTAAGTTTTTTCCTAGTACAAAATCAACCGATTTCATGAACACACTGGGATCCAATGCCAGTTTGTGTGAACAAGCCCCGATTTAGAGAGCGCAGAAATCTGGCTAATCTTGCATTTACCAAGTGCATCATGTGCGTTTACAAAGCAGATCCCGCATCAGCAGTTCTGACAAAATTCCAACTGAGCACAACAAGAAAAGTTCAATCCAAATCTAAATCGGAACTTTGTGTCAAAATTTGGTAGAAACTGGTAATATGAATCGCTATAACAACGAAGATAGCAAGAAGTGGACTTGCGAACTGCATTGTGCCCGATCAATTGAAAGAAACAACTTCAGTAATTTGGTACTCCCAGAAACATCCATTGCTTTCTAGCTTCAAACAATAAAAAGCAAATTTCGTTTTTGTAAGACATGAAACCAGAGCTTGGTAGATATCATACCTTTAGGAAAACACTTTTAGCCATCTTTTAATTGCGTTACGATGGTTCCTAGCAGCCCTTCTCTTTGGTATACCAGTGAGCTGTTTTGACGCCACGGCCTAAAAAGGGCATTGTTTCACTAACTCCTCTTTAAAATGCCTTCTCTATCAACATAGTCTTATTAAGTATCCCATACAAAGACCTAAATGGCCAGTGAATGATGTGCAAAAAAACATTTACTTTTATCTTTTTTAGAATTAATGCAGTTTTGAATCGATCAATATAAAAAAACCACCCTGTATTTAGAACATTTGTAAGTCTTGCTAAACTAAACTTTCAGCAATTGACATCTCTCCCTGCCCCCCAACTTACAGGAATGGCCTCGCCCAAACTGTACAACAAAGTGACGGCCACTTCCACATCTCGGAAGTCCAGGGTTTTCCACTGAGGTAGGGTCTGTGACACCAGCTCATGTACATGGACCAGCATCATCTGACTGTCCTGAAAGTGATGAGAATACGGCTGGGATGAGACAACAATGGAGCAAACACATCTCATAGCTCTACAAATTCACACAAGTATATAATCTGGCCATTGATCATCATAATTTAATTGCAATAAAACCAATTATAAAGAAACTACTTTTTAGTCTTATTTCATTTCCAGTAACATCTCAAAACCAATAGCCAGATTAAATAGAAGCATTGCAAAATTTTACAACTTGAGATACTAGTGTGTGCATGTATTTTAAAAAAGCTCTCCTTTGCAAGAAAAATGAGTTACCCTTATGGCTGTGATGAAATATATTATCATGAACAATTTATAAATCCTTGGGACGAATATGAATTCTATCTTCCTTTAGTTTAACAACAGAATAAAGAAAGAGGAAATACCTGTGAAATGAGCTGCAAACTATATAAAACTCTTCATAGCCTATTTGCTTTGAACATCAAGATTATACTTACCAAGCCGGCAATATTATTGAAAATGACTCGGGCTTGCTTTCTGTACTCCTGAAATTCTGCCTCATCCTCCCCCTGGAACAAGCAGTTGTAGAAGAGCATGAATAATATAATACTGAAAATGGACAAATTGAGCTATACTCTGAAAAGTTGAACCAAGACTTACAAAAAGATAAATGACTTGGTCCAAATTATGAAACTTAAAGACATCATGATATTCAAGTTTGACACAAAAGGTAGCTAATAAAAACAGTGGTATTCATTCCAACGATGCTTGGTATCTGACAAAATAAAAGCTAACAGAAGTTTTCACATCTTATGTGTAATGCGATTGGCAATCCCACTCAGCAATATTTTGATGCTGTCACTACTAAACCAGTGAGTATTACCTAAACTTGAAAAAATAGAAAATGTTAGTCTCGTAATATAATGAAATGCAATGAATTACCTCACGCTCAAAGTTGTATTCTGTATCGTATTTCAACTTCTTGATGATGGTGATGAGCAGGCCCTGAAACAAAGAACATGCATAAAAGTATTGGTAAGTTTCTTTGAAGCGAAGAAAACTTTCCTCAAATAATTTCAAAATTCCACATCTGCTAATTAAATATCATTGCAATCATAAAATCATAGCCTTCTAATTGTCATAATATGGGAGGACAGCTTCAGTTTTCATAAAAGTAACAGACAAGGGAATCATGCTGCTCGTTTCAACAAAATTTTACCACTACACCTCTACCAATAGATTTCAGATGGTAATGTAGCTTTATACAAAACAAAAATGAACTGCTTAAGATTTTTGCACAAGAACGTTCAGTGTACACATTACACTTTCAGTAAGTCTTGAGAGACCTGCTATCACATTCAGGACAATGAAATGCACACGTTTGTTGAAAACAAAGGTGTGATCTGAAAATAATATATCCTTTTAGATCTCTAGTGGTGACTAGACTTACCTCGATGTGTTTCTTCTGCCCTTGGCTCATGGAAGGCATTGATTTGATCATAGCAATATACTCTGTGGCAAACTCAACAACGGCTGCTGAGACATCATCATCTTCATCTCCAAGGAAACGCAGCATGTACGGAATCTTGGATTCCAACGCAGCCAGAGTAGTTTCAGAATTTTTGGTGGTTCCCATCTTGGATAACCTGAAAGAAAAAAAAAGATTGAGTATCAGCTCACAAGAAATTATTTTATTAATGAAACAAGTGATTGTAATTGTTCTAGACACTGAACTTTAGAGTATAAAAACACAAGAATTTCTTATTTGCTACTAGAAATACTGACCCCTATTGTTTATGAGTGCAGCTCTTTAAGAACAGTCAAGCATATAAATGAAGTGTCTGAGAATTTCAGGGCAAATTGTTCAGAAATTAACTTTCACACTCACTCTATAGTTTGAAGTTTAAGAGAATATCTCACATCAATCGCAATTTCCATTATTCATAAGTAAACGTAGAAATTACAAACATACGTGATTTTGACAATGTAACTTCAAGCAACAGACCCCTGCCAAATTATATTATCTAAACGATCAGGTTGACTCACTTCTGCCAGCTGGAAATCAGTCCCAGTCCCATGCCATTGATTAGTTTGGACAACTTGCACAGAAAGTCACCATCTTCATCCTAGTAGAAAAGGAAAAGTTCATTGAAATTGTATTAAATAGGTAAACAAAAAAACAAAAAATCATAAAAGTTATTCTTTAAGTGCCATTAACAATTTACTGACATGGCAAATATAAACAAGAAATTATTTTCAAAACCAACATTTTAACCCTTTGTCTTCACTCGGCGCAAACGTGCACCAGGCCTGAGAAGCTCGACCACAACTGGCTGCAAGTGACCATAAGGGTTCTTAATTCCTCTGACTGTGTGACCACAAAAAATTAAACAAAGCGACATTATAAAAGAAAGACGCAATATAAAGATGTGACCTAAAATCCTAATATCTCAGGAAGAAAAGTGAAAAATATGACAGGTATCTAACATAAAGAAACAAATAGTAAGGATAATTTTAGTAACTTACATCAATTTTGAAAATCCCAGCATTATCAAGGACACTAACAAATGACTCAATCAGGGATGTTTTGGGCACAGGCTCCATTCCCTTGCTGATAATCTCATGCACACAGTCGCAGGCAGCCTCTCTCAAGTTCTGGATGGTCAGAAACTTCAGCAGCAAGGTCACCATGCGGTCATTTGCAAAGAATCCAATGTCCATCCAGGATACGTATCTGCCAACAATCTCCAGGCTCATACACACAATGTCAGGCTGCGTAGACTCATACGTAGTCTGTAATTGAAAAAGAAAATTAGTACAGAAACATGGAACAATGATAAATCAATACAGAAAGAAAATGTTGCAAATGAAAAGAGATGAGTAGTGCAGCCCACCCCTGATTACTTGCCAATATGTTGAAAAGACAGTGATGTCGAGGCAGCATTATGAAAATAAACAAGACTTCAGACGGAAAAATACACGAGGCTTCAGAAACATAATTTTAAAATGAATCATATCTCTCTCTACTGTGGTTACATATGTTTCACAATGGTTCCATCTCCAATGTAAATAGAACTGAGACACAGTTTCAGAACAAACAAAATACATTGTAAATCAATAATAATAGTTCACATTAACAATGGTCACACAAATCATTCATGCTCATGGAAACATTTTTGTAACTTGGAGCAAGGCCTCTAGAGAGTTTCATGCAGTAATAGCTATTATAAATAGCATTTAAAATCGTAAGCTTAAGTATATTATCTCACCATGATCTGGTACCACATGTCCGACAGCTGGTTCACACTCCTTTCTCTCATGGCATCTTTAATCAGAGTATTCCTTTGGCTTTCCTACAAGAGTATCAAAGTCAACACATGATATTAGCAATCAATCACAAAGTGTATTCTCTAATAGACACTCACAAATTACTCTTTACCTGTTTTCCATACATCTTCATGTTGAAGACAACGGAATAAAATTTAAAAAACAACAATAACAGTTATTATATTATAGTAGTTCTATGTGCAAGTAACCTGACTTAAGGTAATGATGAGCTTTTAAGAAAACATTGTGGACAATAATTGTTTGAAGATATTACAAGCATGCTCAACTCTATAGGGCAA
Source organism: Phyllaplysia taylori (assembly GCA_032273245.1). Lineage (NCBI taxonomy): Eukaryota > Metazoa > Mollusca > Gastropoda > Aplysiida > Aplysiidae > Phyllaplysia > Phyllaplysia taylori. Next base: position 1,924 of record JAUKPP010248338.1, on the reverse strand, counting down.
ATTAATTTCCTCTTCTGGTGGATCAATAAGTATGTCTTATCTCGTCTTAACCTGTAGAAAACATTGCTCAATACCATGTTTTGCAAACTCAACAACAGCTGCTGAGACATCATCGTCTTCGTCTCCAAGATGTCTTATCTTATCTTAATCTGTAGAAAATAGTGTTCAATACCATGCTATGTAATACCTAACCCAGAAACAGCAACACTGTAAAAAGGACCAAGTGCCTTTATGACATTTTGGGCCAAAAAGATTTCCTCTTGATACAATCATTATAAACATGCATGTCCAAATACAAAAGGAAGTGAAACTCGACCCACCTCCGCTGTGTGTGCGATGTCTCGGTCCACTACTTCCCCATCAATAGCCATCAGGACTCGCAGATACATGTCCACTGCCAGTGGACCTTGACTCAGGGTGGCCAGGGTGTCGTTGAAGAAGTTGGGCCAGTGATGTGGGTAGTCCATCACAAAGGCAAGGGAGACCACCTGCGCTAGCTTGTTCCTCAAGAATGGTTTACTCTGCGTGTTTGCACTTGCCTGGAATGTCAGAAGAGAGCATTGTGTGAAGTAAAAGAAATATAAGGGCACACTGCTCCTTACCACAATTATTGTATATTACCATACAAAATATACAGCAACATCTCTGCCATGCTAAGGCAGACTGATGTATCTGTAAAAATTACTAATCTCAGCACTTCGTTTAAATGGATGTCCACACCCATTTTGCATCTTGCATCAAAGAGCGGAAGACTTATCTTCACTACAAATAGGATATTTCACTATGGCAAACAGACATAATTAAAGGGCCATCCCCATATTTCCCATGGCAGCATCTTTCAACGAAGTTTCAAAATTTTGCAATCTTTGCAGATATGTCGGTCTGCATTGGCACGTTAGATCCGTTACGACACATATTCTACCCTTGTATTTAACATTAATATTTATTCTAGATGTAGTTTTGTTGGTTTGGTTTGAGTAAGATTCTATAACACAATAAACACAAGACAAAATTGAAAAAAATTGTACATACTCTGCAGTGTAAATATAACAAGGTAAAAAAACTAACTAAAATAGTTAAAAAGAGCCAAAGTCGCATTTACCTCCATCTCCAAGCAGGCCATGATAAATGCTTTCATTGCTGCCTTGTCTTCTGTACTGGCCTGAGCATACCTGAAATTACCAACAAGACAAACAGATGATCATACAACTTCTTATATGTATCTAAATATTTTTAGAGCCTAGATCCTGTTGGATTAAATTATCTCAGTTTATTTAAAATGTTACAGGTTTTGCAAAAAGTTCTGTTATTTTGTGTATACACAAATAAGGTTTATAATTCTAATAACCATTCAACGCCAATAGTAGTACAGGTAAGGGATTTTATTTCTAGATCTGAAAATGTTATATTCCAAATGATGATTATAATTAGCACTGCAAAAAACTTGTATTCGTACATAAAAAGATACAAAGTATCCTTTTAATCCCAACAAATGTACCTTCCCAATCCTACTAAACGTACAATAAGAAAAGCTCTTTAATTTTTCAAATCTGACTTACCGTGTCTTCAACACATATTCGCACACTTGAAGACAAAAGAATTTCACATGGTCATTCCTGGGGAGAGAAAGGTCAAATGTCATTTCAAATATTTTTTAAAAAGTTTCATGCATGTGAAAAATGATGAATTTCAAAGTATGCAAAACAGCAGATATAGTTAGTTATAATTATGCCTCTCATGCCACCAGGAGCATAAGCCACCAATGACAGCTCTTTATTGACTTCTAATGTAATTTGTGCTCTCTTTTTCATCCAAATCTCTACAAATACAGAAACGGACCGGCGCGGTGGTGTAATGGTTGGGCGCTTCGCCTATCACGCAGAGGACGTGAGTTCGAGGCCCGCGTGGGGCAGTTTGTTTGATC
>JAUKPP010248327.1:0-12969 GCA_032273245.1 Phyllaplysia taylori | reverse complement strand
GGGAGGGGGTATGGGGAGGGGGTTCAAGGACAGGGGAGGGGTTCAAGGACAGGGGAGAGTTTCTATTGTTAATAATAATATATAAATGATAATAATAATAGAGTGCATTTATATAGCGCATTTCCCAGCTCGAAAGCAAACTCTATGCGCTTTACAATCATTATCATCTCAGCAGACGAAGTCATTCACAAACCTTCTCAACTTCCTTGGATAAATAACTAATAATGATAATAAGGATTACATTTACATAGCGCATATCTCTGGTTGCAAAATAGATTCTATGCAATTAACACTCTTACTACTGCCGTCAGACTAAAGTAATTCAGAACTTCAAGCAATGCCCACGAGTGACAAAATCTAATTTCTGAAGACGATGTCATAGTGTATTTTCCCGATATCCTTATCAAAGTACCATACTTCTAAGCACCGGTGCTGTGGTGTAATGGTTAGGCTCTTCGCCTTGCATGCGGAAACCAAACCAAATCTAAGCTACAACTATGCCAGGCGTCCTGCGATAACAAAATAAGGCCAGAAGATCATTAATTTGCTGTCTGTTTAGCAAAGAGTCAAATATCCTACAACAGTCCTTGTGATATTCGCCCTTATGCAAAACAACCTTCGAATTGTTCTTTTTTCACAAAGGTGTATTTGCGTGCGTGTGTGTGATCAGAGAAAATATGTGTGTGTGTGTGTGTGTGTTTGTGTGTGTGTGTGTGTGTGCGTGTACGTATGTGTGTGTGAATGTGTGTGTATGTATGTGTCTGTTTGTGAGTTGAATGTGTGTGTCCGTTTTCATGAGCAAAGATGAATATTTTACTGTCCTGTCCACATAATACGACTTAAAAAAAAATGCAAGTCGCCTATAGCTGTGCACCTATGGGAAACGATCTACTATATCACTATTATAATTTACCGGCGCTGTGGTGTAATGGTTAGGCTCTTCGCCTTGCATGCGGAAGACCCCGGTTCGATCCCCGATCGCGGACGATCTGGGTTCTTTTTCCGCTGGGATTTTTTCCATCTCGGCCCGGGTTGGCCCTGACAGGCAGGGTCGAAGTAGCCCGTTTCTTAAAATAACCTTACAGTGTTGCAGGGAACGTAAAACTGGTAACCATATCAAACCAGACTATTATTTTTTGATTTTGTCAAACCTGTAAAGTTGGATTCAATCATGAAAGGAATGACGCCATAGTCCCAGAGCCTGTCTTTGCGTGCAGTGGCGGCGCGTCGTTCTCTGTGGTGGTGCAATTTGGACTGGGATTTCCGCTTCCGGTCCCAGAACTTTTGGGTGCTGTTCGTCTTCGTCTTGAACTGGGAGGGATTGTATCTCTGAAATTTATACGTTGTACATCAAATTATTGCCTTGGTTTGTTGTAATTTTACGGCACTATTGACACTATAAGGTCATTTCGGTGATAGAGAGTAGATTAGAATATCAGCAACACATAGAAAAAAGTAGGAGGAGACCTTACATTGGCGTCTTTTACCCACCCACACATCACATTCGATTACTTGCAAATCACTTGTGTATACAAGTATCGATATACATTATGACTAACCGATGGTCACTTCACAATTTGAAAATAAAGGATGTCTAATTCTGACATGAGTTGAACGTTTTTGAGGCAGGGTATAGGTAATTTAAGCGGCGCCAATCCGATTAAGTTTCAATCTCCCAATTAGAGAGGGTGGGGTTGACGTCTCGTAATATGGTACAGACATGATGACATCACTGACAGCTCTCAAGCCAGATAAGGAATACAATGCAGAGAGAAAGATGGGTAATGCAGCAAACTACAAACAGATTTAATGTCAGACAAACAGACAGATATAATCTAGATAAATAAAAAGGAGATAGATAGATAGATAGATAGATAGATAGATAGATAGATAGACACACAGCAGACAGATAGATTGATATATAATATGTAGATAAATAGATAAAAATAGATAGATAGACAGATAGACAGATAGATAGATAGATAGATAGACAGATAGATAGATAGACACACAGCAGACAGATAGATTGATATATAATATGTAGATAAATAGATAAAAATAGATAGATAGACAGATAGACAGATAGATAGATAGATAGATAGACAGATAGATAGATAGACAGACAGATAAACAGATAGATAGATAGATAGATAAATAGATATAGAAATATTAGCCCATATAGAAACAGAGGTTAATGGCAAGAGACAGATTGTTCTCCAAGAAACAAACTGTTGCTATTGACAAGATTTACAGTCGGGGCCCCTATTAGTCACGCAGTGCCAGCTATATATCGCCCCATCTGCCCCTCTTACTGCCCGTCCGCCACAACGAAGCTAATTTGCTAAGAGGTCGTTGACCTGAGAAGATACTTCGCCTCTCTGCCCTACGTCCATCTCACATCCTCGTCCATATTACCCCATCCCTGCCCCATTCCAAACGCCTTTCCCCATTCTCATCCCACACAAAAGGAACACACCAAACAGCCGACTTTATTGGATGTAATTTCTTTCTTCTCTGATTCAATCCATCCAGAGATAAGGTTGTGAGGTTTCCGACAATAAGATCAATTCTGCCGTCTATTTCCCTCACTGGAATGAATCGTCTGCTGAGAACAATCCTATCAAGATTCACACGCGTTCTCTACCAATACACTAAGGAGCGCAGAACTCGATGGTTCAAATAGAGGAATTTCAGAAAAATCTATACTTGTATATTGTATGATAAAAGTGACACTACGACGCCCCTTTTCAAGACGCGGATCTATTTCTTTGCTGACAGCAGTTGTCAGGGAACATCGAAATGTAAGGAAATTGACAATGCTATGGGTCAGGATACCAAAATCACTATTAGATCGTTCTACAAACAACCACCGACTTGCGTTTAACAAGGAACCATTACAATCTCTTTACCATCTCCGTTGGAGAGCCACTCATCTCCTTATCTAATCTCTTTACGAACACAGCCAAAGCCTAACACCATAATTATCAACACCTTTCTTTCCATGGGTCAGGGTGCAGGCAAATACAAACATTTCCCACTGACCCGCACCCTCGTCAGCTTTTTGACCATGTCCAGAGTCTTTCCATTTCCTCCATATCTCTGTACACCATTTTCTTTGACCCCCCCCCCCCCCATAAGTCCGCGTCCCCTTACCATTAATCCCTTACTCCTGGATTCCACCATTATTCCAAACCCCACTCCCACACCATGGGTGGGATGCACGAAGCTAGTCGGTAGTTTTTTGGACTAAATGCTCCATTCCATAAAAGCCCAATTTCGATACGTGAGTAATTTTCAACTTAACTCACCCCGCCAGCACGTGATTTTGTGAGCTACTGTGAGTATTGACGATTATGGAATGGAACATTTAGTCGAAGAAACTGCCGACAAGCTTCGGGCATCCCCCAATATGTTTCCTCCTACTCACCGTAATTTTCTTGTCTTTGCCCTTGGCAGTCTTCTTGGCCATGTCGTGTTTCTGTGTCAGTTTGGCCTCGCGCGTCATCTCCCTGCTCAATCGTGTTTGACCCCTGAGATCTCGCAGTAACGTCTTGAAGTGCCTCAATTTGGTGCGGGCCTTCTTCAGCTCTTCTTTCAGCATGGACTTTTCCGCTCTGCATTGTTTTTTGGGGCTGGCAGAAGAAAAACAGGAATACAAATTTAAGGCATTATACCTACTGCTTTGTGTTGCTCCGGATTTGGTTTTACGCCACTTGTAACACGGTAGGATCATTTTAGAGAAGGCTACTTCGGCCCTGTCTGTTAGGATCAACCCGGGCTGGCAGCGACGCAACATCTCAGCAGTAACGCTGAGACGCTCGTGCAAAGTTCGGATCCAACTCCTATCCTCTGCCTGATAGGCGAAGAGCTAACTTTAAAACCACAGACTCTGGTTAAACCCAATATCGTATCTTTGAGAATATTATAATGAATTCTTTAGAAGACAAGCTCTTTCGTCATGCTGGTAAGCTCAACATTGGCTATCCTACCGCGCATATTCGGATCAAAATACTTCATGAACCGTTTCTTATCGGGTTAAAAAAAGAAAGGGGGGGGGGGGGGGGGTTTTTGAGGGTCAAATGAATAATGATATTTTTTTCCCACAACTTTTCGGAGAAGGGGGATGGCCTTTCGGTCCCTGCACTATAGGGACCGTCTTCAGCTTCGTTTCGGTGTTTGCCGTTTCCATGTGACATTGCCCGTCAAGGGGCGTAAAATCGAAGCAAATCTCTTAAAAGCTCCAATCCCCAGGTTTGCCCTGACAAACAGGGTCGATTTCCCTGCCTCTAAGTGGATTTTACAGTGTTACAAGCGACGTAAAAACTGAACCAAATCAAACTAAACCACGTACCGTTGACTCCCAAGAGCCATCTCGCAGACGCTGATTGTTTAGCAAAGAGGCGAATACCCCACTTGAGTCCTCGTACTACTCGCCCTTATGCAAAACAACCGACGAATTGACCTTGGGCATATACACAATAACATGCCCATAGCAAAGAGGCGAATATCCCACTTGAGTCCTTGTACTACTCGCCCTTATGCAAAACAACCAACGAATTGACCCTGGGCATATACACAACAACATGCCCATAGACATCAACAATACACAGAGAGGTTTCCATAGACATCAACAATACACATAGAGTTTTCCCCGAAGCAAAGACGCATATCTCACTTCCCAGGACGGTCTCACAAATCCCCGAGGCAAGACGCTCTGACACAGATCTACAAACACTCACAGAACCCACTTACGCACATGGTAGAGTTAGGTATTTGTCTGTAGCAAAGCAAGGAAAAGCAAAGCAAAGGAAAGCAAGGAAAAGCAAAGCAAAGGAAAGCAAGGAAAAGCAGAGCAAAGGGCAGAATGGGAAAGTAAAACAAAGAAAAGCAAAGCAAGACAAAGGAAAGCATATCACGATTAAACAATATCATTACGCATTTCTCTGTCTTCTTTCTTTGCTTGTTGGTCCGTCTTTATTTTCTTTTATCTGCCTGTCTGTCTGCTGGGATGTCCGTCTGCCTGTCAATCTGTTTGTCTACCCCTCTGCCTTTCAAGACCTCTATCTATTTGTCTGTATATGTGTTCTATACGTGTTCAAAACTGCCGTTTTTATGTTTGTGTTTGTGCGTCTACGAGTACATTTTTGTCTGCCTGTGCCTTAAGCTTCCTTTTGTCTCTGCCTTTCTATTTATCCTTCTCTCGCTTTCTCTCACTCCCTTTCTCTCACCATCTCTCTACCTTTTCTCGCGCCGCCCCCCTCTCTCTTTGTTCGTTCCTTCCTCATCTCTCTTCCTCTCTGTACCCCTTTTCCTGCACAACCTAGTTTTTTCCCTCGCTTTTCTAGGACCACCTGTTATCATCAAGGCACCAGCCATCTACCTGTAAAAGTTCAGGTACAAAATGAAAAGAAAGCGCTAACAGTTAATCCAGCCACTATTTCTTTTCCATCATGATTCACGACCTGGGAGAGTAGTCGATTACGCAAGATCGTTCGGACTGAGACGGCTACTGATGTAAATGTAAATCGATACTATTACGAGTACAGGGTCTTTTTTATATTGATAGGCTCTAAATGGAAATAGATCAAAGACAGTGAGAGATTGAAACGTTTTGTATTTTGCCAAGTAATTTTCATTCTTTTATGTTTTGTTCTGTAACAATATTGACATGATATTCAATCAACACTATGAGTGGCATTATCGGGTCCCATTTTACATACACTAGTCTTTTTGTTATCGCGCAGAAATGACGGGTTAGGCTCTTCACTTGTCATGCGGAAGAACCCGGTTCGATCCCCGGTTGCGGACGATCTGGATTTTTTCTGCTGGGTTTGGTCCGGGTTGGCCCTGAAAGGCAGGGTCAAAGTAGCCCGTCTCTTAGATGACCTTACAGTGTTGCAAGGGATGTAAAACTGGTAACCAAAACAGAAATGACGCCGACCTTTACTCTTGTCCTCTTCGGTAAGTCAACTCACAGAGAGCGATCCCTCGAAACTGCCAACTTTTACTCTTTGCCTTCCTGACATTTTTAACACGCCATTTTTACCTTACGCCATCTATTGTTGGTACTCTGATGTATCGCAGAAAGATACAGACGCTGGGGACAGGGCAAGTTAAAAATGTCCTTGGAGCTGGGAAATGCGAGCAACTAAAGTGTCCTCAGCATAATCAATCCATCTTCTCGCAGCATTGTTGTCTTGAGGACGTCAAAATCACGCCATTTTACAAGCACGATGTATAAAAGACATGATGGTTAAACAGCCAGTAGCCCCACTTATACGTCCCCCTGCAACACTATAAGGTCATTTAAGAGACGGTCTACCTGTCAGGGCCAACCCGGATTGAGAGGGAAAACATCCCAGCAGAAACAACCCAGACCGGCCACGTTCAAGAGCGAACTCGGGTCTTCTGCATGACAGGCGAAGAGCCTAATCATTACACCATATCACCGGCGAAACGGTGTTAAATAGTCATTAGACAAGACTCTTTCGGTAGATGTAAGGCGGTGTTAATGACCAGTCAGTAAAGCGGGATCCTCGAAACGCGAAAGTCCTGGGTTCGAACACCTGAAAGATCTAGACTTTTCGGAGATTTTTGGCTTCGACCCCAACCCTCCCCCCTCTTCTAATCTAAAGAAGATGGGCGTAAAATCAGAATTATCGCCTGTGTTATAACATGTTTTAAGCTATTAATACAATATCCAACATCTCCTGCTTCAGACTTTTACTTAATAAAAGTGCAAAGGGCGCTCTAGCAAAACCAACTAACACCACAATGTGGGGCGTCGATGGCCGAGCGGTAGAGCGCCCGCCTGCAGATGAGAAGGTCCCGGGTTCGGATCCGGAGAAGATCCCCGGGATTTTTTCGGAGTTTAAATGGCTCTGACCCCCGTCCTATCAGAGAGGGACGTAAAATTCGGAGGTCCCGCCTTGTAAATGACCTTACTAGTTGCATGGGGTGTTAAACCCAAAACCATACCAAACCCCCACTAGGCCTATGTTGATATTATATAGTGTGATGTGATGTAAGAAAACAGGAATAGCTGAGGTTTAATGGGGTCAGAAAGTGCGCCATGGGATTGAGTACACTTCGATAAAAATATCATGTCTTCCTTTAACATCGCGCATATCCACTCGATCGTGGATTCGAAATTGAAAGGAATGTTTGAGATTTTGAAATGGGGAAAATGAGTAGCTCAATAAAAGCTAAAAAGTATCGTATAGAGGTGGGGAAAATTCGAATAATTGATTTGTTTTAATTCTAATCGTTTTAAACGACTTGCATCAAATATTGACTCTAAACTAAGCATAGTTACAGACTTCGCAGTCCAATTCAACTCTTCATTCTTGCCAAAGTGGAATAATTTGATGGTTATAATCTTGGACAAAGTGACTGCTTTCCTTGTCTGTTTCCGGACCGATGCGAATCTCTTTTATGCTGAAATAGCCACAGAAGCAGATCTCTCCGAATCCATTTTTCATGGACGATTTGACAGTTAGATTCTGAGTAGTTTTACTTCTTTGACTCGAATAAATAATTGTTGTTCTGAAGTCTGATGCATTCTGTTTCTTATGGCACAAAGACAAACTGCTTTCTAGAGCAATAATTCGTCATTCGATCATTCGAAAAATCACAAACAAGCACACCTGTCTATCCAGATGTTTCTTCAACGATTCTTTGCCCAAGCCGAGCATCGTGTACAGTTCAGGCTACTGGCGAATCCATCAAGAAAGGGGAGATAAACTCTAAGCAACTCAAGAAAACGAACAGCAAAAGCTGTTACTTGATGAGCTTACCCTGGTTTCAGGATACCAGTGCTTTAAAATTTTTCACGGCCATTTTTCTGTTCTGTTATTTTCGTCTACTTTTTTAAAAGTTTTTTATTTTGTCGTCTGGATTTAATCCATCCCAGTAGTTTCGCTTATCTCCCCCAACGCAGAATTATGTTCTTGTACATTTAGATAGAAGAAGGAGAAAAAGCTTACGGTGCAGTTTCACTGTTGAAGAGAGAGATGAAGCAACGTTTGATGTTTCGCTGGAAAGTTTAATAGACAGTTTTGAGGTCACGAATTGCTATAGGGTCTGGCTTATTTTCTTTTTTCGCTGTCATATAAAAAGATTGAGAGAAATGATGCCGACGGTGTGAGCCGCCGTTTTGGCGGAGTTCTACGTCCCGAATCACAGGTAGGCAATAATATTACTTTGCTTGTTTTAGATTATATTCCCATTTTTAGCGGTTAATGGGCCCATGTGATGGATTTCTCACATTGGCAATAAACATATCAAGGATTTAAAAAAGAAAAAGGAAACAAAAATGCCTGTACCCGTCTTTATTGCAAAACTGTAGGGCATTTCTCACCTTTCTGCGATAAGACAGGTGGAAGGAGAACGAGAAATTGGGCTATTGAATAAATGAAATCATCAACCCCCAAAACACTGCCAGATGTTGATACAAAGTTCACACGGTCAATCTTGTCCAATTTGAACATAAATCATATCGGTATTGCTGGCGGGTATATCAAAGAGATAAATAGGGTGGGGTGGGAGATGATGCAGACAAATGGAGAGATATTTAAAGCAAAATAGATTCTGTTGTTGAATGGATGGATAGACAGGCAGACAGATAGAGTCTTAGATAGACAGATGAATAGAAGGATAGACAGATGGATATATAGATAAATAGACAGATAGATAGATAGATAGATGGATAGGTAGGTAGGTAGATTAGATTACAGTTAGTTATTTATAGAGGTGCCAGCATCTTTGGCTGTTGTAGCTGATGGTAGGTAGATAGGTAGGTAGGTGAAAAAAAGTGAAACTCGCTTTTAAATACAGGTGGACAGACAGACGGACGGACAGACAGACAGACTGAAAAGTTAGTTAGTTTGAAGTTTGTTGTTTACAGGGGCGCCAGCATCTTTGGCTGTTTTAGCCCTCATACTGAAAAAAGAGAAAATAGAAATAGAATTGACAACTGATGAATCACTGCACACTTGAGTCAGCGAGGAAAGCGGAACAGCTGCACGAGGCAAGGCGAGCGTCTTTGTAGGAATTCTATAGAAAGTATACAAGTCCTGTTATTTTAGGCAGCTGATATGCCACTCTCATTGTCATCGTATCAGCATGTAAACGCCCCCTGCTTTCATCTCTGGAAACATCGTATAGGCCAACTGCAGATTTTGTCAAGAACCTGAACATAACCGAAAAACACCTGCGCAGCTAGTCTCAATAAATATCGGCAGACAGACATGAATAATCAGCGTAAGGGTTCCGGCATACATTTTCAGAGTTTGTCCAGATGCTGGGGTCACTTCCGCCCCACCGCTGTGTGAGTGTAGCTACACGCAGGATACATCCACAGCGATACGCGCATCTGACGAGTCACATGACCTCAGGGAAATATGGCCGCCGCCCTCCCATGGTTAGAGGAATATCAAATTCTTTCATTCTTTTCCGTAGCTTTGTTTACACCTGAACCCCCTTCCTGAACCAAGCCCCCTCCGCCCCCCCCCCCCCCACCTCCCCACTCCCCCAAAAAAGAAGTACTCTCCAAAACACACAGGCACATAGATACATACAGAAACAAACAATAAACAAACAACCCGCTTTACGCATTAGTTCAATATGATTCACTTAATTAATAATGTTTCCTCTCTTTCAAACATGTTCCAACTTTCTCCACGGTAAACAGTTTGTACATTTTATGCAATGAAACAAAGTGAATCTCATTATTTACATCCTGATGCACATTTTCACTGTCTTTTCAACTTTTCGTTTCCATACACAGCCACAAAGTGACTCAAACATCACTCCATCTCAGTCCACCCACAAGTCCATTAAACCCCCAGATTTCGCAGAACTAGCGTGAGAAAATAGTCAAACCCCAAGGACCTCCAGAGTCAACTATCATTACAAAAAGCAGTCAAATTTCTGGAAAAAACGCGTTATCTGGATAACCTCTTACGATGGCACGATCTTCAGGGAAGATTCGATCTCATGTTTGGTAAATCCAACAGACCGAAGTCGCAGCATACTTCCGTCACTGGGTTAGCAGAGAAGGAATTTCCTCCGATCGAGATAAAGAAACTGCCAGATTCCAGAGGAGATCGGGTAGCGGGAGAGAAATAAATATTTCCTTGTCGTTACCGCGAAGACCTAGCGATCAAGAGCACATCAGAGAGCTTAAATATATTGAGAGGGGGCAATGGCTCCCAATGACAACCACGGGGTGGCGAGTATGTAGGCCTATATGAATACGCAAGACAGTCGGACTCGGAGTAAATTAATATTAGCGGTACCCTGAGTTTGCGAACTATAATTATGACGTGAAGATGCGAACGTTTGATATTGTAGCCTACTTGCGTTCAGGACTATTTCTTCAGTCCTAAGGCGGAGCGTCCACTGACCTGTTTTGTCAGTTGCAGGCCAGGCTCATATGTATATCTCATATATAGGAGAGCCTGGCCTGCAACTAACAAAACAGGCCAGTGGACGCTCCGCTTTCAGGAAGGTAAAATGTTATCAGTGACAACGAAATGGCAAATAGCGCGGTAGGAACTAATTTCGTTCTGTAAAAATAGAGGTAAGTTTCCTCTCTCGGGTTTTCCCTCTGCGAACACCTCTCTAGCGCGTGTTTTGAGGAAAAGACACCGAGAGACAGTGGGTTCTCGTACTACCTGTGGTTTCAATGAGATCGAGTTGCTTGAAACGAGAGGCTGGTGTAGGTATCGGGAGTCCACGGAATGCCTCTAGAAAACTCGGGAGAAAACACGGGCGGAATAGAGCGATGAAGATTGAGAGGAAGGGAGAGATACAGGGAGGGAGAGAGAGAGTGGAAGGACAGAAAGAGGTGGGGGAGGGAGAGATAGAGAGAGGGGGGGAAGGACAGAAAGAGGTGGGATAGGGAGAGAGAGAGGGAGAGAAAGAGAGAGAGGAAGGGAGAGATCCAGAGAGGGAGAGGCAATGGGCAGAAAGAGGTTGGGGGAGGGGGCAAGGGGAGAGAGAGAGAGAGAGGAGAGAGAGAGAGAGAGAGGAGAGAGAGAGAGAGAGAGGAGAGAGAGAGAAAGAAAGAGAGAGAGAGAGAGAGAGAGAGAGAGAGAGAGAGAGAGAGAGAAAGAGCGGAGAGACAGAGAATAGTAGTAGAAGTAAAAGACTATCAACATTTCCACTTGTGTTTCGAAGAAATTAGTGGTTGGGATTACATTATGAGCGGCAAGGCCGGCATAAAAATAGCATAAAAATCAAAGGAAGCTGTGGTGGGAAAGCTGATACGAAGGCCCTATGGTTAATCTATCGATGTTTAAAGTTGATGGTGTGACCTCATTTCTCTCCATTTTAACACCTCGGATTCATGAAAATGACGCCCCAAGGTTGGTATGATTCTACTTTCAGTTGGCATCTATAAAAAACCCCCACAAAACCCCGAATTTATAATATTGTTGAGTCTGTCAATCAATTTAGCTTTCACTTTATTTTTAATAAATGTGTCCTATTTTTCGGGATGTTTCTAATTTACCCCCCGATTACGTCATGGCATGGAGGCAGTTCTAAATTTGTCCTCTTATTTTGTTACTTCTGTCTCGTCCTCGGCTATGAAAAAGAGTCTAACCATTCACCACAGTCAAAGTGGCGGCCTTTGAAAAATTAAGAGTCTGATTTCGTTTCGTTTCATGGGTCATTTAGAATGGTTTAAACAATCTAATAATCAGTGTCTGAGGTATACTGATTTGGCTCTTTGTTTATCACGCAGAGGGCGGGAGTTCCATCCTCATGCTTGACTAGCATCTCTGTCTGTCAGCTGTGGAAAGCTAAACAACACATCATACTCAACCAAAGTGTACGGTCAGCTGGGATATTGAGTCTTTCTCAGCCCGAGTTGGGCCTGACAGGCAGGACCAGAGCAGCATACCCCTAGAACGACCGTGCATTATTACAAAGGGCATGATGCCAAATACAAATACAGGTTAACCTGTCTAAGACGACCACCCAATGTCGAGAAAAAAGTGGTCGTCTCAGACAGGGAGAATATATAGAAAAAATGTAATTTGGGATTCAATTGAAAGTGGTCGTTTGAGCAGGTGGTCGTCTTATAAAGGTGATCGTTTGGGCAGGTTCAGCCTTAACCATACCATACCAAAAAAATTTTCTGCTGGGATCTTTTTCCTCTCAGCCCGGGTTAGCCCTGACTGGCAGGGTTGAAATAGCCCGTCTCTTAAATGACCTTACAGTGTTGCAAGAGATGTAAAACTGGTAACCAAGCCAAAACCAAACAATTAAATAATCCATCCGTATTTCTCCCAGCTCTCCTCTGCACCACCGCGAGCAAGCCTTGAACATAAACACTGAGCGTCCGTCGCGCTATAATAACAATAAATTGTGTATGTTTAGACGAGTCTCGCGTGCTCGACTGAGTTCCCCACTGGTAAATCACAGAACTGGCGGGGAGAGAGAGTGGAAAATATACAAGGGGCGGACGGGGCAGGCGGTGTATAACACGTAATAAAAGATAACTTTACGATGTTGCTGATGAATTTAGATATTGGAAACAAGCCAGGGAAGTCTCAAATAATAATGGAGTAGATGGTAGCAGTATCCCCCCCCCCCCTCCCCCCCCGGTACACAGACACTTTCCCCCCGCCCGCAACCGCCACACACACAATCTGAATCATCTCCCTTTTGTAAATAAGAAGGCTATAACACAAAAGAGAATTAATTGGAAGGATGACGCCGACGCTCTTTTTAATGAGCTTTGAATTAATAGACACTGTTTTAGGATTGTTTTCCTTTAAGATCTGAGCAAAATACTTGAGGATTGTGCTGATTCAAGTTTATTGGTACGTTCTTACTCTGGGCTATTGTGTACGCGAAAGCGCACGAGAGAACGAATCGGAGAGAGAGAGAGAGAGAGAGAGAGAGAGAGAAGTGAGGACGGAAACCAAGAGACAAAGGGATAGAGAAGTTTGAGTGAGG
>JAUKPP010248316.1:0-12969 GCA_032273245.1 Phyllaplysia taylori | reverse complement strand
ATGCATTTTTGCCGCCTTGTACGGTATCATGCTATGCATCAGAGCAGAAGATGCCATTCTTTGCTTCCCCTGGTGGGAGTCCCGCACCTCCACGGGCGGTGCCTGACTTGAAAGTGGAGGTTTCACATTCGAATCTGTGTTGTCCCACATTCAATTTTCTGATAGCGCCTTTGTATTCCAACATGTCTTGAGTCTGATCTAGCCGCACACCCTCTCCCATTCCCCTCTCCTCACCTTCCACAAGCTTGCTCTGACCGTAAAGCATTGTATAAGGTATAAAAAGGCAAACCCAGATGGCCTGTTCAGTATTTCCCCTGACTCATCATCCACTCCCAGAAGACAAACAACTGAGACACTCACCTCCTTCAGCACGATGTTGGCGAGCAAATCTTGGTGGCATGTCTTGCTTAAAGGACATACGGTTTGGAGGATCTTGTGTGGACTGACAAGAAAGGAAAAACAAAACAATATAAACATTGGTGCAATGTTTCATGTCCCATGGGGTGTCAAAAGCTCATTTGTGAGGGGTGCTGACAAAATTAATTGCTTCTCGCTATCGGCGAATTGAGAAATCGGCCGAAAACCGATACTGGAGTAAACTTTGTCAGTTTTCAACCAATAATATCATTTTCTTTAAATATGTCTTTTGTCATCCCACATAGAATCTAGACAAACTTTTAGTTTTTAAGGACATTATTAGCTCAAAATATATGAACTATAATCCGAGAAGCAACTCATTTTGTCAGTACTCCTCACATTTAGCTTTTGATCCCTACATACAACGTGTGTGTGTGTGCAGCAGGTCATGCAGCCATGAGAGATGAGGAGTTCAAATAACATGTCCACAGAAAGAAAGAAAGGAAAAAGAAAGATAAAGGGTACCTGATGAAAAGGAAGCAGCACCCTAAAAAGAAGGAATGGAAGAAAGGAAAAAGAATTGAACGGGACCATGAAGAGAGACTTTAAAGGAACAAAAGATATTACGGCATGACTCAATTCGGACTCGCTATCCAGTCTTCTTATCAAATATCTATGCCCTGAAACCTCAGTGCTTTTTACTGTACCATTAAAAGAAGAAAACAAATATCCAATCATGTAGTGAACTGATTGGGAATGTTTAATTATAAAATTATCAACGAGGTCACTTTCTTTTCTTCATATATAATAACTTCAAGCCTCAAGCCAAAGCTTTGCCAGGGTGGGCCTATTTTTCAAATGAGTTTGACATTCTTCAGTTTTGTGTCATATTTATTTTAAAAGATAGAGGTATCTATTTTAGAGTTTCTGGATCAGAACCAATTGTACAAATAAACCCTTTTTCATGCCAACGAAGTTAAAGAGGAAAATACAATGGAAGACCAATTTTTCAAATTAGTGTGTATACATTTTTGTTTGCCGGAAAATCTTATCGTAAAATGAATTCTTTTCCAAGTGTAGAAAGTACATAAAATTTTAGACCATTTGCACAAACTTTCAGAACAATAACACAATGATACCACCAGTGGAAGTAACCATATTTGCCCACAAAACTGTAAATACTGAGTTTTGTAGCAGCGTTTTTCAATTATTACAATACAAATCACCACATTCTAATCTCTTCATACTTACACCAACTGAGTTATAAAAAAACCCAATCAAAAACATGGTTATCAGTGATGGTAGCATGCAAAAATGGTGATTTATGATGAATAATTCAGGCATATTCAAGAGACAAAAAAAAATAATAAACACAAAAAAAGGTAATCAAACATATCGTTGCCCATATCACAAAGGGGCATATTGTTAACATTGGCAGTTTTGAGGAGCAGACCCACCAGGGCACCTGCCAACCACCACCCATCCAGTAATTAATATATTTAACAGTACTTACTTCGGGGGGGGTGTTCCTGTTCAGGATCCTCTTATTACTGAACCGGTTTCGACCATTTAGGGCTAAAACATTCGTCTCGATATCAACTGTGTGCTTTTCTGGCGTAATCCATAAAGCAAATCAGCGCTTGCATACTAGCATTTGTTTTGCTTGTTTACAAAGTTCGTTCTCAACACCATGTTTTTACTTCTCCATGTTTCCACTATGAAAGGGGCTTTCAGATTATGTGTTTATGAATGCGATTCTGAAAAATCGGAAAAACTGTGGTCCTGGGTCAAAGGGTTTTGGGGATTGGGAGAAGTCCCGAGCGTGGGTTCCAACAATGGCAGTACTAGTGGGCTTAGTGTCTAAGAAAAGTGTACTGGAAAGATCAACAGAGGGAAGGGTACGGGTACCATTATTATATTTTCCAGTGCAATGAACGAGGATTTCCACTAATTTACAATTTTAAAAAATGTCTCTTTTAAGGAAAAACTGCATGAATTATCCTAGTCTTACCTAACAGCAACAATTGTGACAATCCAAGGCCCAGAGAGAGTGCGTCAGAATTTTTGTCTTACATTTAATAAATATGTGAATTCAATATTTTTCATAAGAGAGGTTCGCACAAAATCCATAAGGGCCCCACCATGGGGTGATAGCTATTCAGATCTATGTTCTCTCAAAGACGTGGATCAATAACTGTAAAAAAGGGCCAAGCTATTAGCAGTTAATAAACTGTTGAGAAATTACAGAGCACCTGAAACTTTGACCTGCTTTCCCGAAAATTGCCAAAATATCGGTATAACCCTTTGAGAGATGGACAACAATATAAAACGAACAATTGACAAAGAGCCAATAAAAGTTCTCATAACAGGCAAGTATTGTAGATGTTTATGATGTCTGAATATAACTTGATGAAAACTGCAAAGAGCTTTGAATCATAATGGTGTCAGGCCACCTACAAGAGACCACTTTTTCGTCACTTTGTACAACCATCCTCAAGGACACAGGTGAACAACTAGGGCACCTCAGAAAGGATCAGAAACCACACAATTGTGTCTTGTGTTCAGCCACTTGAAACAACTTTAAAACTCCAGACCATCATTTACTAGACAGGGTTGGAATGGGGTGGGGTTTCATTATTTTCTACTACATACTTTTCCGTTCTCACTCTGAGTATGATTTACTTTGTGCTCCCTCTCCTGGTTTTAGATAAAAGTGGCAAACATAAATCCTAAACCACAGGAAACATATAATTACTTCTTTTCTGAGAAAAAAAAAATTTAATGATGAATTCAGAAACTTAACACTTTCTTGAAAGCTGGACAATAAAAAGAAAGTGCATGTCCTTTTAAACATTTTCTTTTGAAGGCAAAAAAAAAAATCGTGCGTTGTTAAGAAACACAACTATGGCTTCGGTGAAAGTCTGAGAAGATACCTTCTTTTTATTGTTCCTCTCTGCTTCTAAAACCATTTTCCTGACAATTTCAATCATCTGAAAACAGGAGCATTACAGTGTCTCAAAAAGAACATGAGACAACTTTCTCTCAAACTCAACAAATGGATCAATCAAAATTATTTAATTTTCCCTTCACATATTTCTAGCTCAAGTTACTGAGGCATAAAAGCCTGTATGCGAGTCACTCCATGTCACATGAAATACAACTTTCAGAGAGTAAAGCTCCTAGGAAATGTGACAGTCAACGTGGCTCGTAATGCCTGAATATCCAATGATAAGGTGAAAATAAAGACAAAAAGTGGGGACATGTTTTTTTCAAAGCTCACTTCACATAAAATTGTCGAAAGAAAGAAATCTGAAAAACTTAAAAAAGACAAAACAGCCCAGACTATTCAATCTCTAAAGAATGATAAAACTCTTGTTGCATAAAGTTTGTAAAACAATTTTCCATCGTAACTTTTCAAAATTTAATACTGGCATCTATGATGTAATTGTTAGGCTCTTTACCTACCATGTATAAGACCTCAGTTCGATTCCACGCGCGAACAAGATCTGCACTTTTCTGATGGGATTCATCCCTCTCAGTCCGGGTTGGCCCTGGCAAGCAGGGTCAAAGTAACCTGTCTCTTAAATTATCTTACAGTGTTGCAAGGGATGTAAAACTGGTAAATAATCAAAATTGAATTCACATGGTAAAGCTCTGAGAGAAAAAGCAATATAAAGTTTAGTTTGTTGAGTTGATGTGTTACAGCACAATCAACACTACAAAGTCATTATCAGGAAAAATATTGGGCTGTAAGAACAGTTAGAATAAAGTAGAAGAGGCAAACCATGCAAAGCATCTGGACACCATAGGCCATTTATGTATAAAGAACATGGGTGCAAGCATACAGCCTCCAAAAAGCCTGCAACCCAGGAAGGCAAATTTTCATTTGCCTGCAAGAATTTTTTTTTTGTTTTTTTTTTATACTTTGCTCATATTTGTTCCAATCTCGACGACGCGATTTTTCCGGCAAGGTGCCGGTTAGAGGGTTGATTTTGCCGGCCGGCCGGCTACAGCCGGCAATCTTGCACCCATGATAAAGAAAATCATGCAAAACAATATACTGACCACACTCCGTCGTCCTGTCCCTCTTGCTCTGCCAGCGCCTCGCACTCCCTTACTATACTGAGGTCGTGGATCTGTAGGGTTCTCAAAGCCCTGACTGTCCCCCGACTGGTGTCTGCCTCGCTTTTTGTCAAGAAAGGCCCTCAAATCCTGGCCTGACTCTGTCGCTTTGTCATCTACTTCCTCAGTGGAGATAACTCGCTCGCCTTTCCTGTTGACACCAATCTTCAAGTTGACCAGGTCTGTGACCCTGTGAGGAGTATCATAATAATAATAATAATAATGAGTAGATTAATATAGCTTCACATCGATAATACAGTCATACATAATGCAAAACCGTTCTCATAGAAATCACTCACTCATACACTTACTAAAACACACAACACTCTCATGCAGGTGAATAAATAGGCTCTCCTTCTCTCTCTCACTCACAAACACAAACATACATACACACACACACAGGGAGACATACTTACTAAGACGCGTGTAAAGGATAAGTACATGATTGACACATAGAAAGGAGCATAGGGCCCACTCAGATGAACATGACCACATCTACAACGGCAGGACAGGGCAGTGATATTTATTAAACAGATGGGCTTTAAGATGTCTTTTGAAAGTATTTAATCATGATAGAGTTATCATCAAGTAAGTGGGCTGCTTGTGAAAAACCAGTACGGAGGTTCCAAACCAGTTTCTGAGATAGTGAAATTTTCAAATTCTGAAATTCCAATCTGAAAATGTTGCTTTCTATCAAAACTGAAAAAAAAACAGTTCATGCTCATTTTTTTGGACTGATTGATTGAAAATGTACATGTTTCGAGAAAACAGCCCTTATCTACATTACAAAACCAACATGCCCCCGTATGTCACCTAAAGAAATTACGATCCTCCGCTCACTCCATCCCCCCCCCCCCAAAAAAAAATATACCGATGTACGAAAGACGTACGGAAGAAAAGATCCTATCGATAACTGGTTCAAAATGGCGGCACTTGATGATTTTAAACCGCAAGTCTGTATACTTCAAACCCGAAGTCTATGTAAGTTTATTTTTTTCACTTCCTGTCATCTCCACTATAATATTCGTGGAAATATCTCGACGAGAAAAATTTCAGCACTTTCGTCGAACAAAAATTTAATTTTTCGGGGGATCGGTATTTCGCCGACTAAGATCGGTACTCAGTATATTGCTGAAAAAAATCGGTATAATACCGATGAAATCAGTATAGGTGGCAGGTCTGCATGGCCCCCTCCCTCACCTGTTCTCCCTTTGAGCTTGTCTACCCACTGGTCCAACAACCAGGAACAACACCACCAACACGACACCCTTACTCACCTGTCCTCCCTTTGAGTTTGTCTACCCACTGGTCCAACAACCAAGAACAACACCACCAACACGACACCCTTACTCACCTGTTCTCCCTCTGAGTTTGTCTACCCACTGGTCCAACAACCAGGAACAACACCACCAACACGACACCCTTACTCACCTGTTCTCCCTTTGAGTTTGTCTACCCACTGGTCCAACAACCAGGAACAACACCACCAACACGACACCCTCACTCACCAGTTCTCCTTGTTGAGGTCATCGCTAGTGTCCAGGTCGTCCCCCCACTGGTCACAGCTCGTGTCCGCCAGGCTGTTGTCCAGTGTACCCAGGACCGAGCGCTGTTTGCTGCCCCACGAGCCCCCTTCAGATGTGCCCGTCTCGTCCAGCCTCTCAAGTTTCTTGAAGGCAGAGGCGATGGAGGATTTATTGAGCGACACATTAGGGCTGATCTTTGAGTGTGAGGTTGTGTCGCTGTTCATCCTTGTGCGGAAGTCGACTGCTCCGTAGCTGCTGTAAGTGCTGTACGTAGGTCGTCCGCCCCTGGACCCTTGGTTGCTGACAGGAAGTCTTGGTTTTCTCAGCGCCCCTCTGAATGCTCCACCCTATCAGACACAAGAGAACTATTTGAATTTCTACTAAAATTGCATTTTGCAAATAATCAAGATAGTAATCTCGTGGTTACATCCTGCACAGGAATCCATGCAGTGACAGGATCAGGTGATAGAGGCTCCACTCAACTAATACAATGTTCCTGAGAGAGGCATTTCATGGAAATATCACTATCTACTTCAACCTCGGAATGGGAACCTGACTAACAGTGAAAGATCTTGGCAGTACTTTAAAGTGGCAGTTTCCATATTTGGAAGCTTAACTAAAAACTTCCAAGAAAGTTGGTGTTACTTCAAAATGACTAATGTCTGCTGAGGAAATAATAAATTGCAACGCATAAGAAGTGTATTGTGAGGGGGTATGTACTAGATCAATTTATGTGCAATCATCATTGTCATAACTACGAAACATAAATTTTCTTCTGGTAATATTGGTACTATCCATTATAAAGGTAGAAGTAGTAGTATGCCAACAATGTTAAAGGAATAACAGGAGAAGGTTTTAAAACTCTACCCCACACTGTAAGGTCATTTGAGTGCGTTAAATAATTAGGTAATAACAATCAATAGAATGACTAGGATATTATCATGGACACAGCAGAGCACACCGCAACACCCTCCAACCACCAACAAGATGGTAGTGAGAGAGCAATCACTGTAAAAGCAACATTGGAATTATCACAGTGAAGATCACATGGAACCATATTACACAGTGAGGATGGTCTGTAAGCAGGCAGTTAAGTCAGTTCTGTCGTGATGCTCGTACTTTGCATGTTATCCTAAGTTTGTACCTCACTTCGTCGAATTCGTCTTTTGCGTTCTTGCTGAAATGTGCAAATACGAAAAGCCATTTTGGTTAGCAACACGAATACAGAAATATCCATCGTGAGAGGGAGCAATTAACCCCTATGCTTAAGGCTAAATGCTGAGGATGTTCTCCCCTGAAAGACATGTCTAAAACACTCACCCGAGACGCGCCTCTCTCTCCCCATCCTCCTCTCACTACTCCTCCGCGACCACGGAAAGAGCTGGCCCCTCCACGACCTCGGCCGCGACCCCTCAAAACTTTTCCCCTCTTTTTGCTGGCTGACTTCTGGTTTTTTACCATTTTTTGGATGTGGGCTGTGGACTCATCACAAACGGCTTTGTACACGATTTCTCCATTGGGGGACCTGGAATGAATTGGTCAAACACTATCAAAACTATTGAGTTACGGCAATGCTAGGAGGTAAAGCAGGACAGTAGTTAGTACCTTTTAGAGAAGGACGGCTGTTTCTTCAGCAAATTGTCACAAGTGACCAATTAGGGGTTCACAGAGCAGCTATAATCCAATTAATCAAGTGACCAATTAGGGGTTCACAGAGCAGCTATAATCCAAAGAGAAAAAAGAACATACCCTCTTATAAAAATCGGAATATTTCAGATCTCCCTCACAGCACCTTGTTTGAAATGCAGGGTCATTGTGGTTGCCATTTTTAGTCGGATACAGTTCCTTTCACACTTTATATGGGGCGCTAGCAAACATAAGCATCTGTGGGGTCATATGCTCATCAAGTTTTGTGTGCCAGTCGACAAACAGTTATAGGTCATTCCCTGTACAGTGGTCATTTCATGAGGTTCCATTAAAGGGTTGTACTTTTAACGGTCCGGGGCAGATTCCTTTTCAGCCAACCCCCGTAATAATTAATAGGCCCAATTACACATATCCATAATATACATTTTTGCATACATCTGCTCAAATGATTTTTACTGATAAATTTCCAAATCAGAACTTATGTCTATCATTGGTTTACTTATAATGTAAATGCACAGAGAACTGAAGAAAATCCTTTCTAAGAACAGCCTGAGGACTAAATGAGATAGCTCCACTTGCACACTGCAGTGGTGGCCTACATACCTGACTTCCACAGCCACATCCGGCATGGAGCGCATGAACGACTGAACATCTTTGAACCCCAAATCTTTATATGGGAGGCGACTACATGACAGCATCTCATAGTCCTCTGCAAGAATAATGAACATAAATTATGAAAGTAAATGACATTTGTGACTAGTCTTGCACAAATTTCCCACTCAAAAGCAAGCTCAATATCATTACCCAAACAGACCTGATGGCAATCAAAAACAATCTCAATTTCTCGGTACAAGCTGCCATTTTAATTTTCTTAGTCAAAAACACATTTCAAATATAGAGATAAGATATTGTGCTGTCTATAGTCGAATACTAATATCAACCAGAATGATGTATGAAAAATTTGTGTAAGTGTGCCTTTCCCACCAGGACACATATAGGCTAAGCTGAGCCCCTAGCCTCCGAGCTACAAACCGAAACCAAATCTTTGACTTTTATTCTTTGTAGCATGGCCTGTTTTCTAATCTTTAAACAAAAAATAAAAGAAGTCTCTTTTTTGCTCTTTTAGAAACACATAGAGGTCAAAGGAGGGAGATAGTAGATAGTACACAATCAAATGATGCCCAGGTGCGTAGAATGCACTATATTTGGGTGTTCATGGGTTTATGAAAATCTTAAATTCTACTACATTTTTGTAACTGTCTATGTTTGTACCTTGTTAGCATGGTTGCATGACTAACAAAATAAATGCAGTTTGATGGGTGGGGAAAAAAAACAATTATTACAGCTTTCATCCTGACTCTGAACTGCCCATTCAAATGGTGACAAGTTTCAAACTTGGGAAAATCTGGCCAACTCTTCAATCTTCATTGTTGAGGTCATAAAGTTAATATTGTACTGAGGGACCTGACAGGGCATGTGTAGAATGTACAAGTAATACTAATGACCAATAAATAGTAAGTAGTAAGGTTGATTGTTTTAGAAACATAGAAACCTTAAGTAAACATGGAATTTCAATTTGCATTTTCTAAATAATTTGGGGTATTCACCCGCATCAACAGTTTCATGGAGGTCACATCTATGTTTGAATCATCGTGCCCTAAACCGTAAGTCTTTCAGTGTGATTCCAGGAGTTCTTTCTGCAGTGGACCTGTTTCGACTGCCTTCTATCCCAACTTTACTTTGACTTACTCTGAATATCAGGAAGAGACACACCAAGCTTGGCACTGAGCAGGATGGAGCGGAGCTCTCGCTTCACTTGTTCCAGAGCCGAGGCTCTCTGGCTCTCGGTTGACATGATGTTGCGCTGGCTGATGCTGCACTTGCCAGCCAGATCTTCAGCACATGAACCAGTTATTGGGTTAAAAGCAGAAAGCCAAATCTGTAAGAAAATTATGCATGTCACTGTCAGGAACATCACTAACCACTTTGACTTTGACTTTGATACATAGGTTATTTGAAGTTTTCGCCTACCTAAGAATGTGTAGAATATAAAGTTTAATACTAGGCTCCCACTACGCCCTTTACTTTTAAATTGGCCTGGGTGAAAATTGAAGCACAGGAGATACAAGAAGCATCTAAGTTGAACCAGTTTTCGCCCACTTTGAATGTGTAGGAATATACAGTTTAACACTAGAGGTGGGCGAAATGTGGGACTGGGTGAAAATTGGGGCAAATGTGATACAAGAAGAACAAATAAAAATAAAATGACATTTTGACACAACTGATTCTAGATCTACAGTCAAAGCACCTAGGACAGGTCATTAGTGAGTGATCCTCATAGAGATTCTGTGACTGTTTTGGCCTTTGCAAAGCCTGTTACTATTTTAAATTCTAAACCTCTCCCCTTTGTTGGTTGCAGTAAGAAAAATGCCAGCAACTAGTGCTAGTGTCTTTATCATTTTGTGGAGCAATTTCTTGAGCATCCCATTTTTGCATGTTGGCTCCACCGACGGGTCAATGGGGGGTCCAGTGATGGGTTGGCAGCTTTTAACTCATTAATCTATTATCTAGTTGTTGTGGTGGCCACATTTTGCTATTCAAAAGGCTTTTTAATGGCTGCAACGATCGACATTTGGCTCATCCGACAAGTCAATCGGGGTCCAGTGATGGGTTGGCAGCTTTTAACTCAGTAATCTATTATCTAGTTGTTGTGGTGGCCAAATTATGCTATTCAAAGGCTTTTTAATGGCTGCATCGATCGACATATGGTTTTAACGGTTTATGATGGCTACCCTAACAAAAGGCAAAATACTGCTATGTAAATATAAGGTTTTAGTCTCCCCCCCCCCCCCCCCCCCCACACACAATTTAATTTAGTCCTACTGGTCCGAGATTCTTCATTTAGAGAGATTGTTGTTTATAGTACCTAACGGAGCACTTGACCCACCCTAAACGAAGCATGCCGGACCAGACGGGGAAGGGAGAGGCGCTAGCTCGTGCGCGATGTTCCACTGTGTTGTTTACGTCCCGCCCGGCAGGCACGTGACCCGTGGTCCAGGATGCTTCGCTGTGAATTCACGCTCTTGTTTTATTCTCTTGTGAAGCTTCCCGGACCACGGTGTGAGTGTGGTCTGAATCATCAAATGAAGTATATCGGACCACACTACGTTTGAGAGAAGGATATTATGCTAAAAAAAAAAAAGAGTTCCTGCTATATTCCATTAAAAGTGCGTTTGAAATTGTTTTTAATCCCAATTTCGGAAGGACTTCCGTAACGAGCGACCACGTCTCTAACCCGTTTCAAACTCTACACTCATGCTCCTCTGAAACCAAAAGAATCGTATGAATCATATTATTTAATTTATGAAATGTTTTTTTATATTTTAATATTACTATAAATTATAATAATATTTTTGGAAATAAATTTCAGAAAAATTTACTAGCGCTGACTAGGAATTGAACCAGGGTACTCCTCACTGACAAAACAGCGCTCGTTCATACCGACTGCTGGGCAATTCTCCGGTTGTGGAATCGCAGGCCAGTGCTACTTTTCACACTTTCCTGGGCCAGTACCGAAGAAGTTATGGAAATAATACAGTGAAGCCCTGTTTTTCTAAGAGCCAACATATGAAATTAGATTAGGGTGCAATTTGAGGTTTCTGCATTGAATTGTTCACCGGTGGCAGCCATCTGAATTCACGGTTGTGGAATCGCACAAATGTTCACTTTTGTTGTAGGGTATGTTGTTTGTCACTAAAACTCTATGAATTCACTGCATGAAGTACAAAAACTGCTGCTTAGTTTAAGGACAAGACCCTTCCCTTTATCAAAAGCCATTTTGTAAGTCGTTGCACCAAGAAATAATTTTATACCGTGGCTCGGTTCCAGCGGTTGTGGAATCGCACTATTGAAATTCGAACACAAATTAAGCCCCACACAGGACATATGGCATTGAAACAATTATGATGCAGATTGAGCTACTACAAGTACTAGCTGCCTCACTGACACAACTTAAGGAAGATTTGCAAGAATATAAATTTTGCTGATCTCAGCATTTTACTATAAGCAAAGGCAGCAAAAAATTTTTTGTTGAAAAAATCAACAAAAAGTATACACAGAACAGATGACAAAATTACCCTCCCAGGATAAACCATGCAAAATTTCATCAATCTAACTTAAATGGTTACAGAGTTATGGATCCTCAAAGGTTGTCAAGAGCATTCAGGGTGCTAAAAATTAGCTCAGTGGTCCAAATTTGAGGTTTCATTTCTGGAAAGTTTTGCTATTTAGGTGGATCAAATTTGAATGATGTAGGGCCAAGCATACACAGATTGAATTTTTAAAGATAAGATATATGAAATCTGTCTCGTGAGATATTTACCTCTAAAAATGACAAAAATTGCATCTAGAAATGTGCGGTGGATATTAAAAATGCTTCATTTTTTAACATCTATAATAAAAATCAGCAGCCTTGCACACAAAGAATATAATGTCAATTTCTTTTCAGATACCTTGAAGTTTTAATTTTGTAAATATTGAGTCTCACAGTAGCCTTTTTTACAATCCCGAAAAGCATGAAAATTGCGGTCATGGTTGATCAATTTGACATGTAGAGAAAATCATTTGGCACAATTATGTAAAATTATACATCACTTGAAAGGGCTCTAAATGGAGAAATCTTAATCTGTACTTAATTTTGAGCCTATCCTTATATCAAGAAGGTTGTGAGTATAGGCACTATGTATATTTTAAAAAATTATTGGTAAATTTTTTTGTTTGTTTTGGTTGGAGTTTTACGGCTCCATAAACTCTATAAGGTCATTTCGGCGCCCAATTGGTAAATTGTTTAAGTGGCTTTCAAATGATGATTTTTGGAATTTCTCAATAAAATCATGGCTTATATATTGTTCTTAACAACCAGTGGAAGTATATCCTGCACAGTTGTAATGATTTGAGCTTACAAATACCTTTTTACAATGACATTTTAAACAATTGTGATTCCACAACCGCGATTCCACAACCGAAAGTGCGATTCCAAAACCAAGGTCCTCAGTGCACCTAGTGGTCGTCACAAAGTATTTAATCTTGCCATGCTGTAGTATCAATGAAACAATGATTAAATAATAAAACCATGAAAATTAGACAGCTCTCTTTCAAGAAAAAAAAAAAAACTTTTTCTGTTTCTTCGGTTGTGGAATCGCAGTCTCGGAGTATCTTATTTTTTTTGCATGCTGTGTAGCCACGTTTTCGCGTTAAAACATAACGAAAATGTCAAAATCTGTAATTTTACATTTAAATGCTGCAAATTTTGCATGTT
>JAUKPP010248305.1:0-10277 GCA_032273245.1 Phyllaplysia taylori | reverse complement strand
CCCCCCCCCCCCCCCCCATTACCAAATACTGCTGTCAGAAGTGATGGGTGGTGATTATATTCTCCACTATAGTTAAGAGGAGGTTTTTAACTGAAGACTGACGTTGTGCACTTTAGCAGATAGTCTGATGAAGCTGCAAAACACATGTAAAAAAAGTTGTTATAACCTATTGTCTTTCTTTATTCCAGGTACGGCAAATGCTCGTATGCCTACCAAGATTCTTTGGATCCGTCGCATGAGGGTTCTCCGCAGACTGCTCAGAAAGTACAGAGAAACCAAGAAAATTGACAAGCATTTGTAAGTCTGCATTTAAAAAAAAAAAATTTTTTTATATAATGTGTGTGATACATAACATTAGCATGATGGGGACAAAAGTTTTGTATGACTTTTTTATGGCATTTTTAAGACACCTTTTTTGTTATCAAACAACATCATTACTACACAAAACATGCATTATTTTATTTGACTATTTTGTGCATTTAGATTGTCAGCCATTCCTGTTTTGAACCTGAAGAGCTTGACAATGTGATTTGATCATTCCCTCTTTCCCTTTGTGAAAGAAGGGATTTTTAAATTCAGATGGAACTTTCACTTTCCACTTGTAATTTTTTGTAATGTTTATTGATAGAAACAATCGGTCAAGCAATGAAGACAATTTCATGTAGTAAAAAATAATTTGATATAACCATTTCAATAAAGTGGATGGTTAAGGCTACAATCTAATCTGCTCCTTCTACTTCTTTCTGAATATGTGGTGCTTTTGTCTTCTGTTCTACTTCCTGGCACTAACATGACCAATGTGATAATTCCATAAACGCTCAACCAAAAAAATGTTTTATATGAATCAATCCTCATCTCTTATGGCCCTTGTGTTTTTAGGTACCGTGAACTGTACATGAAGTGCAAAGGTAATGGCTTCAAAAACAAGAGAGTCCTTATGGAGTTCATCCACAAGAGGAAGGCTGAACAGGCCAGATCCAAGTTGCTGAGGTAAGCTGGAGATTTGATTTGTGTTGTATCAATCTCTTAATTGATGGCAATGGGCACTAGTGACTTGCATATACAGTCGACTACGCTTGTAGCGATGTCGTTGGGGGACTAGTAAAAGGATCGCTACATCCGAAGTTCGCAACAGCCGTCGGATGGGAAATTCAAGAGAAATAACCCCGGTACTCGGGCTCTTTTTTGCTGTGTGCCTACTTCTCCACTGTAGAACTCCTCCTTGTAGCGCTCTTTTAATTTCATTATGCCCGATACAGTATTTGCTGATATTCCGATGTCAGACGCAGCATTCTCTTGTTTTTGTCCATTCTCAATGGCCTCTACAAGATCAATTTTTCTCTTCAAGGAAAACACGACACGTTTTCCTCCTGTTGCCGTATCGTACACAAAGGCTTTGCACACACGCTACTGGTCACTGTCACACGCACAGTGCATTGTGGCGCGAGATGAAGTGAGAGGGAGGCAGGGCCAGCCGTGTTCGCTTCGCTCGGCACTATGTGTATGTGTATTGTTACAAAACATCGGGTTCATCGAGAGAAAGATCGTTAAAACCGTTATATTTTTACTATAAACTATATGGGCCGGGGATAACAATACACATCTCTACAACCGTCACGACGGATGTAGTGAGTTCAGTACAAACGTTTGTATTTTATTGAGTTAGTGTTACATCGGTGCCCGTTCCACGGAAAAAAGATCGCTACGTCCGAAGATCTTTACAAGCGACTTCGCTACAAGTAGAGTCGACTGTAGTAAAACTCAAATGAACTAGCCCGGACGGTTTTTTTTATAGTTCGTTGGATGCACGGTTTGTTAGAACTGAGGGTATAAGCACAGTAAAAAAAAAACGTTATTCGCAAGTTCGTACTCTTGGTAGAACGGTGATGCTTTCATGAGCAGTGTGCTTCAGTGAACGAAATAGATCTCTGTAAGTCAGCTACATTATACTTACGGGTGCGCATAGAGTAAATCCTGCACAAGCCTCCCTCTATCCACAACTTTCCCTCTGCCTCTCATCTCGTTACACACACACACAAATATGTGCATCCCGCATCGACTGTCTATTCACCAGTCTTTCCCACCCACTTCCACTATCAATGTTCTGACGACTTTGTCTCTTTGGTCTAGTCTCATGTTTTCCCATGCCTCGGCCGTTCGTCGGCTGCCCTTCCTCCTCCCATCCCATCCCCTCCCAATTCGTCATTTTCTCTCTGTATTATGCACTGTGCCCCACCCCTATTACACAGCAGGAAATACCCTGCGGTCGTTTCTATAGTTCTTGGTTTCTTGTCAGCCGACAGCAGACCTTTTGTAGTTTAAATTCTAACTTGATGTGTAAGTAGATAAGCAATTTTTTTGTGAGCTTGCCTACACTTCTATTGCCTTAATTCATCAGAAGAAAATGGAAATTTGTAGTTTGCTCAATATAAGTGGGATTTTTTTTTTGTTCTGTTGTAGACAGTTGATTGAGAGTGACTGGTTGGGGTCAACAGCTGACTTATTATGACTTTAGGAGTTTTATTTATTTATTTTTTTAACGTTTTAAACAGTAGATATTTTATGTTGTCCGAGTCAGCATGTGGCTCTGCCATGCCTATTTCTTTCTCGTATTTGAGAGTTGCATGTTACTGTTCTTGAAGCTGTGCAGTTCTGAAAGTGCTGCTCCTGTGTATATATATTTATTTTTATTATCTGGTCCTGAAACATTTATAAAAGAACTTTCCTCACCAGCTATGGGAGTAAGATACTGCTTCTAACTTTTTAATTTTTTCTCTTATAATGCACACTGTAAAAAAAATGAAATAGTATCTTTGGATCTTGCGCGCTCTGTGTGTATGCTATTTACCAACATGACAACTGATACCTACGTCTTCTTGTTTTCCAGCGACCAGGCCGAGGCCCGCAGAAAGAAGGTCAAGGATGCTCGTATCAGGCGTGAGGAGCGTATTGCCCTCAAGAGGGAAGAGATGCTTAAGAACATCGAGGAGGTCAAGAAATAAATTTCCCATTAAAATTTTATGACTAATGTTCGTGTCATATGAGACTTGTTTCAGTATTTTGAAGAAGGAAAATATTGTTGCTCTGAAACCTTCGAGTTGTCGTATTTCATGTTTGGGATAATACACCTGGACCTCAATGTAGCACATCCCTTAGTTTCTGAAAAATTGTCACAAATAAAAATGTCTTTTACATTTACATGAGGTTTTACAGAACTAAGTAAAGTCCCAGTGAGGAGGATTTTTCCTTGTCAATCGATTGAGATTGCTTGGATGAATGTTACATTGAGGTTTGATTGTATTACATTCCTTACCTAAAGCTGTCAACCCAGCACTTACTAGCTTGATATTGCTGCTGATCTTTCTGGGTCAAAGATGAATCATTATATTTCGTTACCATCATTCATCATTGTCTTATATGTCGAAATGAGGTTATTCAGAATTTTTTGTTTAGTCTGTGACAGACATCTAAATGCAAAGTGTTGCACTGTCTAAATCCATTAGTATTTAAGGAAGAGGAATGAGACTAGGACCAAAGTGCCTTGTCATAATCCGCAATCCACTTAAATTTTGCTGGCGTCTGATGTAATGATTAGGCTCTTTGCCTATCATGTGGAAGGACTGGGTTCGATCCCACGTGCAGACGAGCATCTGCATTTTTTCTCTTGGGACAGTGTCCCTCTCAGCTGGGGTTGGCCCTGACAGGCAGAGGAGAAGTAGCTTGTCTCTTAATTAACGACCTGTGTAACAAGGGATTTAAAAAAAAAGTAAAACCTTCATTTTAATTTTTGTGTAGAATTTTGACGTATGACAATGTTGAATGAAAGGGACTATACACCCCTGAAAGTATGGGGCTCCTTGGGAACACTGGCAAGGATGGCCCAAGACAGGCAGAGCTGGAGATCCTTTGTTGCTGCCCTAAGCGTTACATGGCGCAACGGGTAATGTGTGGTGGTGGAAAGAATGAGGGATTCTTTGTGGGAAAAGTGCTGCTAGCCATTATCCAAGGAAAAGGGAAGTCCTGGTTTGAGCAGCAGGCATGGGTGAAAGTGAAAGCTCACAGGCATCTGCTGGCTTTTGAAAATTTGGTCAGCTTATCTGCCAGTTTGAGTGAGCATGAGGATGTAACTTACCAACAAAAAGGAATAATTTTGTGGTACTGTCAAGTGATAAATTTCGCGTCGCTATGTTTCATTTTGGCAGTGGAACCTGCGAGACATAGCGCTGATAAAAAAGAATGTGTTGTCGGCAGTCTTGTGGTTAGGCTGCAGGACTCATAGGCAGAAAGAAGGTTGCAGGTTTGAATCCCAAAATGGGGCCCAACGTTATGTCCTTGGGAAAGGCACTGTACACAAATTTTCATTTTACCCAGGTGTAAATGGGTACCTGGCTATAGACTGAATGATCTTATCAGTATGTTGGTGTTTGAGCGCTTGAAGTTGATGGCAGCTTGCACTGTATGCTTCCCAGGAACTTGAGGTTTCTAAATGATTGTAAAGCGCATAGGGCCTGCTTTCGAGTGGGGATATGTGCTTTATCAATGCAATCCATTATCACACTGGTGTCTTTTTGCCGGTTTCCATTCACAATAGTAGTAATCTTTTTTTCAGGTTTAGGTTTATGAACTCTCTTTCACGCATGGCTGCAAATGTTTGTGGCTGGAGCCTTTGTCCTATTTCATTTGAGATGGATGTTGAAATGAAAATCAGATGTCCTGCCTCCTAAATGACATCGTGTTACTAGGGGCGTAAGAACAATCAACAGAAGCTATGATAAGGAGAAGCATCTAACTGGTTTTGAGTTCTCTATAGGTCTTTGTCAATGGATGTCCACTTCTGTCTTTGATATCTGAACTGAAACAGGCACATAAAAAAAATTCTAGAGTCCAGTTAAAGATTGGTAGGGCGAGTTTTTCTTGATCTCTTAAAAAACAGCAAAGTAAAGTTACTGGTGTTGGGACTTGACTCAACACTGGTGAATGTCAAACTGAAGATACGTTTTTCCTACACGTTGCAGCAAGACAAAGCAAAGCAAATCGTCCGGGGCTGTGGTGTAATGGCTAGGCTCTTTGGCTGCTATGTGGGCAAGACACTACTTATGTGTACATGTTCATCCCTATTTGATTTGTCAGTGTTGCCAACCACTAGGGGGAAACCAGCGCTGTGGTGCAATGGTTAGGCTCTTCGCCTGTCATGCAGAAGACTCGAGTTCGATCCGAAGCACGGGCGATCTGTTTTTTTTATAATGATTATGACTATGACTGCATTTATATAACGCATTATATCTCCGCTTGAAAGCAGGCTCTATATGCGCTTTACAATCAAATTATTAACCCAGCAGATCAAGTCATTCAGAAACCTAAACTTCCTGGGAAGCATACAGTGCAAGCTGCCATTTTACAGGCGCTGTGGCACTAACTACATGTACTAACATACGGACAAGATTGTTGGCTGTCTATAGCCGGGTACCCATATTTACACTTGGTTGGGTGAAGGGAGGAAAATTTTTGTAAAATGCCTTCCGCACAGACACGTCGTGCTCGAGCTGGGAATACTGGGATTCGAGCCCGCAGCCTTCTGAGTATGAGTCTAGCAGCTTAACTTAACCACTAGACTGCCGACGCTGGGATTTTTTCCCTCTCAATCTCAGCCCGGGTTGACCCTGACAGGCAGGGTCGAAGTAGCCTGTCTCTTAAATGACCTTACAGTTACAGTCTTAAAAGGGAGATAAAACGGCTAGGGGAAACCGGAGAGTCAAGTATCGAAGTACAAAGCCATAGTTTGTCAAACTATGGTCAAAGGGGCATAACCAATAAAATAATTCATGGACAAATATTTTTATTGTTATTTCCCTTTGATCGTATGAAGCCTTCGTACTAACTCACTCGAGCCAGAGGTGGGTTTTTTTTTGCCAACAACCACTGAGGCCTGAAGTTTTATTTATTTTCTTTTTTATAAACTTACTAGGACGACACTGCTGATTCTAATAATTCTATCTAACTGAAACGTTCCGTACACAAAGACACAGATTTTAACAAGTCATTAAAATTAAAACAAGAGAAAAATAGTCTAGCCTCTCTAATTTATCATGGTGACTTCCCTTGGGAGGTCGTCAAAAAACATTTTAAAAGCTGCAAGAAACTTAATTAGAATTCCAAATTTCCGCACATGTAATAGGGCCTACAACAGTCGCAGCGAATTTTCTTGTTTATCTGCTATATGCCACAAATGACAGTTTTTTTAGCCATTCAAATTAGAAAGACAAATACTGAAAATAGATTTAGACCTAGATTTAGGCCTATTATTATATAGCTTGCTTTCTTTTGAATTTAGTGGGAAATATGTAAGGAGAATATCGTACCTTGTGAAGAAAAAAGAGATTTTTTTAAAATTTGCATTAAATGATTCATTGGCCTTGATCTAGATTCCGATATATCTAGATGTGTTATAATAATTATATGACAAAATTTAATTCTGTCACAGATACACTACTGATGATGCAGATCTATATCTAGATCTAAATCTATAACACTGATGTGCAAAAGTAACTTGACACTTTGTTTTGAGCCTGTATCTTTGCTTTCCGTGTGAGCTATGGCACAAACTTACATTTCAAGAAAGAAGATCTGACTACAGGTCTGCTAATTTTTATTGCAGTCCGTTTACATCCATCGGAGTTGCAAGAGTTTCAATAAGACACAGGGTATTAAATTAATATAGGGTGAGTGAAGAACAAAATCTTGTGGAAGAGGGCCCTCACGATCTTAGACAAAATAGGATTGACTCAGCTATTACAACGCGAGTACAATCGTCTTTCCTTCTTCATTTTTACAGCCTGCTTTTATCTTATTTTCTTGTGTGGGTTATGTTATAGTAGGCAAGCCTACTGTGGTAAATAGTAAATAATTTGTTGCATCAATTAGAAAGTGTAATTGATTGATCAGACGTTTACAATAATACAATGACAAGGCATCCAAGAAGTATTTTATAATGTCTGGGGTATCCATAACCACCAGTCAAAATCTGGTTACAATCGAACCAGCGGTTACAGAGAGATCTTGCTTGAAACGTGTCCACGATTTTTGGAACGGGCTACAATAACATTTAATTTTAATAGGAAAATAATAACTACCAGCAACAGACCGAATGTTCGCTTATCACGGGGAGTAACTCCACTTTGTCGCAGAGAATCAAGATCAGTGCGCGAGTGACAATGGCTTCGCTTGCCTACACAAGCCGTGACCCGAGAGAGGGCGACGCGAGGGTAGAAAATCCAGCGACTAGCGGGGGCCTGACGTCGCATCGCACACCTTATTGATGTGCGTAACTGTTACATCGATATGCCGGAGTATCGATATTTGGAATCGGAACGGGCTTCTAACTTGGACTGTCTTCTCTAAATGGGCAAAACCAATTAGAGTAGGTTGTTAAGATGGGGGAGTAATTTGATAGGAAACTGAAATAAAAGCTGACGTTGATGCCTACCTCAAGGATCATCATCATCATCATCATCCTTACCGTTGTCATCACTATTGTCATCATATTTATAGAATGAGGAAATCTGAGAAGAAAAAAATCGCCCGAAATCGTAAAATTAAGCCACTCCTCCTGCCCCCTCTACCGTGCATCCTGCCCTCAATCCTTCGGTGATTTTTTAAAAGAGGGAGAAAGAGAGACAGGGAGAGAGAGAGAGAGAGACAGACAGAGAGAGAGAGAGAGAGAGGCGGGGTAAGAAGGTGTCAGAGGTATGTTGATGTATTTGTGTGTGTGTGTGTGGTTGGGGATGATTTTTTAGGACTATTGTTATACATGTATTCATAAATCGGCTGCTGACAATAATCATGATTTCATAACGAGTATAAAACTCTCGGAACGATAATGATACAGGGTGATAAAAAATGAATGAAATGATTTTATGGCGCAATATTCTTATGCAGACAATCGATGGAAAACTCAAAATTAGTCTCACGTATCATACTCACCATAAAGTTTTAGTTTTTGTGTTACAAGTGTTCAATGTGGCCACTAGTAGCAGCACGGGCAAATGGGATGAATTCTCT
The DNA here is from genome assembly GCA_032273245.1 of Phyllaplysia taylori. Lineage (NCBI taxonomy): Eukaryota > Metazoa > Mollusca > Gastropoda > Aplysiida > Aplysiidae > Phyllaplysia > Phyllaplysia taylori. Next base: position 2,219 of record JAUKPP010248305.1, on the reverse strand, counting down.
AAAATGCATTCACATTGCCTGTGCTGCTGGTGGTGGCCACATTGATCAGATTTGTAGACCCAAAGGCAGGAAATAAAACTTGGTTGTGAGAACAATACCTGTGGCTTAGCTTGAGTTTTCTATTACTTTTCCTTCAAAATATTGCGTCACAAAATCGGGTCAATCAATTTGAACAACTCTGTTGTACGCGAACAATGTCTTTCCACTCCCTTCCCCGTCTCGACTCTGCTCTTTCTTGTCTTTCTCCAATTTTTTCTCGCTTACTTCCCTTCGTGCCAAGTTTTTACATATAGGGCCCAACATGGAGTATGATTTTGTCTCCAGCTTCTCTTCAGCAACTCAGGACGAGCGGAAATCACTTCCGTGCTTTCCCATAGAAAATTATCCACTGCAAAACTTTGATTTATCCAGTTTCTGACAATAAAATTTGTACAATTTAGTTATCTTTTTTTTTTTTTTACTTCTCTTCATTCATTGATGGTTTTCAAAGGCCCTCAAACCCCCGATACTGGTATCGATACCGGTGTTTGCATAAACTCACCTGTGTGTGCTACCTACGCCGCGACAAGGTTTTGATCCAGACGACGCAACCAACCAACGCGAACCAGGAAACGACGTGCGTTTTAATGGCTGCCTCACTTACACCTGTGTTCTTTTCAGGTTTCTATCAAAGTTTCGAGGAGTTTATGGGCTAGTCGGTGAGTACAAGTTTATTCTTGATTATGTAACGCAAGTATTTATACAATTACTTGATGATAGAGCTTCTCACACAACTGTTGTAAACTGATCCAACATAGCCTAGTTCTTAGGTTGTAGGTCAAGATTTTACTGTAGCGATCGAGATGTTTTGAATAGCTGGGCCCTTAATTGCGAGTGTGTAGTGTAGGGTAAATCTAGGGTGGGGTGAAGGCCTACTATACTTGCCTGTTCAAATTTCATAGACCCTTGGTAGTAGGCAAGATTTTGCGAAGAGTTTTATTAAAAAAGAGGCCTGTTTTTGTACATATTAGGGACCTATATTTGGCATCTCAACGAATAAACAACCATTCTATTTAAATCTAAAATCAGAAGCTCTACTTTTTTGTGTTGTAATTCAATAAGAGTCCTAACCTAAACTGTGCCTTACCGACTGGTTACTTTGTAGGTAGACCCAGAAAAGATCTTGAGGATTAACCACAAAAGATCGAGCAGACCGGTTTTGGCCGTAGAGACCGATGAGCAAGATGTTCATTTTTGCCGACTTGTAGTGTCCTTCCTAGTCCATCGTCTCATGATTGCTGATCTCAGTCTGTTTTTCTTATATTTTCTGGTGTTCAGTCTATTTTCTCAAATGTTCTTACCTTCAGTCTATATACAGTCAAACCTGTCAAAGACGACCACCCAATGTCAAGAAAAAAGTGGTCGCTTTAGACAGGTGGTCGTCTTAGACAGGTATACTATATAGAAAAATATCATTTGGGAGTCAATGGAAAGTGGTCGTTTGTGCAGATGGTCGTCTTATACAGGTGGTCGTTTGAGCAGGTTCAACTGTATGTCATTTACTGTTCGGGAATAGTAAGAATTTTTACAAAATATTTTTTTTATAAACCTTAATAATGAGACACTTCTGGTTCTGCTTTAAGATTCAGATCTAATAAAGATATAGAAACTAGATATTAACCTACATTGGAGCCATTCCATTCCAAAGACCACTCCCTCATTTAGGTCTGACTTTCTTATTATATGCATACCAGTAGCTTGTCATGGGGGCAAGAGACTTACCGTATGTTGTCGTCGTCGTTGTTGTATCATAGCCTATATTAAATAGTTTTCATACATGTTTTCTTGTGTTATTTGAATTAGGAAACCTCAAAATCATCGTAATTTTTATTGTTGAGGTCATTGTTCCAAGTAGCCTACCGTATTCGTTATCTGTAGCATGGTACTTCAGGGCCACCCCCTACAAACATACCCTGATAAAGAGCAACACAATAGGCCCTATTATCATAAAAAGCGCCAACAAAAAAGTTAGCATACGTGATCAGTTTCAACATCGGATGTTAGGATGGGATCAGCTTACAGTGTTACCACTGTAGGGTGAAGTGGTGAAGTATAGCAGTAGTCCTACAACTCGGAATATTAATTTATGCTATAGGTGTACATTAGTAGGTTTGGTTTGGTTACCAGTTTTACGTCCCCTGCAACACTGTAAGGTCATTTAAGAGACGGGCTACTTCGAC
>JAUKPP010248304.1:5831-23121 GCA_032273245.1 Phyllaplysia taylori | reverse complement strand
TCGTTCTCACAGAAATCATTCACTCATACACTCACTATAACACACACCACTCTCATGCAGGTGAATAAATAGGCTCTCCCTCTCTCTCTCCCGCTCTCTCTCCCTCACACACACACACACACATGAGATCTCTTTTGAGAGTGGCTAAACATCCCTTACAGAAATTCGATCAAAATCAACCAACAGAGAACTGGCGGGGCAAAGTGAATTTATGGAATTAAGTGAAAGTTACAGAAAATTAATATCAATTGTTTCAACTCTGGTGAAGATTATGAGTAAAAAGCATCATTTTGTATTTTTGTAAACTCGTGCATGCTACTACTAATCAGAATTGAGCCTTTGATGCTGATCACATTGATGCATATTTGTTGAAACAAAGAAATTGCATCTAGAGAGGTTGGTGAAGTTGATGAAAATTTAATCAACTGTATCAAAATATAAGCAATTGGATGCGATTCATTGCTAGGTCCTAAATATAAAAATGAAAACAAGTAAGGAAAAATACGGTCTCAACAAAATGGTGTATGTAATTGTAATATCAAAAGTGAAAAAAGTACAAGAAACTCATGCAAATTTCACAAACCCAAAAGAGAATAGATCTTTGAAAGAACCCTAGCAGGGTGAATCTGAATGGGTGCTACTTCTGCCACCGTCTGCAGTTCAACACCATGCAGCGCCATCTTGTCCTGGATCATGCTGTCTTCTGCAAGTAGGACCACTGCAATGGCCAGGAAAAACAAGTATAAAACATAAAGGATTCACAAATAAGTTTTAGATGTGATGTGCAAACCACACTTAAGCACAGGTTGTATGAACATTGTACTTTGTGATTCAATACAAAATTTTATTGCAGCAAGGACTGAAATGAATTATCTTAATGACGTTCAATTTCTTGTGAAAAACATGGTTAAAATTAAAAGCTGCCTGACCAAGAAGAGAATCGGACATCCCCCTCTCCCAGACCTGCCTAGTGGAAAAAATCAGAAATCAGTAATACCTACAGGAAAAATCTGTAATTTGAGACAAAAATGAGTAATCCAGTAATTGCAATTTATCGATAAATGATGAAAGAGCCCAGCATCCATAATAAAAAATTATTCCACATTGTCCAATATCTTTGGCCATGCAAAATCCCACTGCAGCAGGACTATAGTATCTTAAGCCGCTCTGGGGTGCATTAATGGGTGCCGCCATTTTGGAACTATAATTGATAGGATGTTTTGTATGCATGGCCCTTCTTCTATGCAAGATAATAACATTGTAAATTCTTCTTTGGCTCTTTTGCGGGTGGCTCTTCGTCCGACATTTTAACAATTCTTGTTCTTTGCGTCTCTCTCTCCCTTTATTCTATTCTACAGAGGCAACATCCCCATGGTGGATAACTCCTGCCCACTCCCTCAGCCTTCATGCTTCCTGGAGCAATGCTTCAGCATTTCAGTTTCTACGATTTTGTTACAGATTTTCAAATTCAACAACTTTTTGCAAGTTCCATAATCTTGCCGCATTTTCCGTACTTCCATAATCTGCCATTAATTTTGGTGGTAGTTACAGAAGATTCATTGGACAAGGCAGATCCCCCATTCATAACCTCCACAGAACCTATGAAAAATAGCAAAACAGTAATACAAAGCTGCCAAATAAGAAAAGTCAATAACTTGCAATCTGACTCAAGAAGCAATAAATGTGACAATTTAGAAAAAAAATAAAGAAAATAGCATATATAGCTGTCTCAAAAAGAAACAAATTTGCCTGTAAATACTAGTTCATAGATCTCTACCTTGAACAACAACGTCTGGCTTTGTTTCTGTCACATGCCTTCTGTTCAGGGGATCAAGCTCTCCCGGGGACAAGAAACCCTGGAACACAAAAATATAGGAAAATATACAATCAATACATTATTCCTAGAATTTAACCTACGAGGGAAAAATAAACTCTATAACACTGAATTAACAAATAATTATCACTCTTGAGGATTAAGGAAGAAACAGCAATATATGCAAAAAAGAAAGTAACAAGAATACGAGGTGCATTCAATAAAATTCATATCCGGACTAATCCCACCACAAACGTAGCAACAGGGCACTATCAATGAGCCTTTGATTTGCTAACGACACAATAATTTGTGCACATTTTGAAACTTTTATTCGATTCCGTTCAAAACTCCGGATTCAGTAGAGGTTATTCGATGGCAACCCTTTGTCCCTCATGCGGCTTATTTGAAATAAAAATGAGAGACTTGAAAGTTGACTTTGTACGAGAATTTGTGAGGCTTTGAAGCCTGTGGCCATTTTGCTTCATAAAGATGGACAATCTAGAGGAACAGTGTGTGTGCATAAAGTGCTGTTACAAACTCTGCAAGAAACCCACTGACACGTTTGAAATGCTTCGGACGGCCTTTGGAGAAGATGCCATTGGGTTGTCACAGTGTTTTGAATGATTATCAAAGTTCAAAGCAGGTCGAACATCTTGCCGGTATGAATCACTCTCTGGACAACTGGTATTGGCAGCAACATCAGAAAATATTCAATTGGTCAGTGATATGCGCTGTCAAAGCATTGTTGACAACTGCCAACATTTCTGTTGAATAGTGTCCCCCCAAATATGATTACTTTTCTTTGATTATTTTATTTGTGGAACTTTACTTTTCTCTACTTTTCTTTTGTTTAATCCTGTTCCGAAGGTTTCTGCAAAGTTTGTGCCTCTGCAACGCCCCAGCACATTCAGCCTTATAGCAATTAAGCAATTTTTGGCCTCAAAGAACATGGAAACCATCGATCATCATCCCTACTCCCCTGACCTAGCACCATGTGACTTTTTCATAATCCCAAAATGTAAAATGGCGCTGAATGGACACTTTTCACAGCATGGGTGATGTTCAGAGACAATCCCAGAAGGTGCTTGACATGTTGACGGTTGGAGAGCTGCAGGGGGGTTTCCGTTCTTTTCAGGATCATTGGAATTGGTGTGTCAACTCACAAGGCAACATCTTTGAAGGCCTCAATGAAAAATAGTCCATTCAGTGAGTAATTTCCATGTAATGGAAACAGTCCCGAAACTTATTGAATGCACCTCGTATTGTCCTAAAACTGAATAGAAACATGTAGCATAATGAAATCAGGCGCTTGTCAAGTTTTGGTCAAATGTAAATTATGATATGATATGAAGACCTGAACATATCTCTGCCTTTGGTGTAAAAATGAGTTGATGTATCTTTAAACTGGAGTCAAGATATTTGTGAATTTACATGGCATAGGATTGATCAAACAACGCCAATATTATTACTCACATTTGAAAATGAAAGAATATAAAAACAATTCCTATACAAAAAGCGGTTTAGAGTATCATCAACTAGCTGAGTCATTGAATAAGCCAGTTGTACCCCAATTTATCCTTGTAGCAATGACAGATGATGGTGCGCATCAACAAATATGCAAGTTGGGAAGTTAATGGGTAAGTTTGTGAGTACATCCTGTGCTTGCACATCACAGTTGTGGAAACTGTGGTGGCTGCACAATTTTGTATAGTCTGCGACGAAATTTTAGGCAAAGATTACTTTACTGGGCCAATGACCCAGTGAATACAAAACAGGGCTACAAACCCAGATTTCCAAATAATTATGACAGCCTCGCTGCAAAAAATACTGCTCATGTGTATTTAAATGTTGTATCAAAACATGAGAAAAGAAAATTATGTATCGAGTAGTGACTGGGTGTTCTTTATACATGTACCGGTAGTATCAGAATCTTTAGCTTTGAATTGAGACATAAGAAATGAAAGTGAGGAGCCCGGTTATGGTAGAAATATAAGATGACGTTCCTGTTCGTAGGCTTATGACATGACCACTCATCTCAACGCCTTGAACCTGCACCCCGGGACGAGATAACTTTGAACAATGATATTGCGTGATGCAGATAAGGAGTTTCAATAATTGCTAGCGTGGTCTATGGAAGCAGCTCTCCCCCCTCTCCCTTTGCTGCAGTGTAGTGTTGAACCGAGTCAAATGTGCATTTTACTGGAAAAATACTTAGCTCACTCAGTGCTTTCGTTACTTTTCAGCACTAAAAAATAATTTAAACCTGTTTCTCAACACATCTGTCGAGCCTAAGCAAGCAATGCAGAAACCACTAGCATTTCAGATTGAGCGATGACCGCCCAAAACCTTAAATTTTCTTTCACAACCAGTAAGACATAATTGTTTAAGACTTGGCAGTTGATAGAGAAAGCTTGCAGACTAGCGTGAATCTACCTGCATATCGTACATATCTTGACACACTTCATATTTTACAGTTGAACCTGTCCAAGATGGAAACCGAAGGGAGTGACGAAAAATGTCTGTCTTACACAGGTCCCGCCTTAGCTATATGACTTGTGTCAATCGTTCCCACTAATTGCCAAAAAGACCTTACTGTTCAGCCAATTAAAGAACAGAATTAATCATGCCTCTAGCCCCACCTATCCATGTAATACTACTTTTAACCAATGCCATTTGCCCTATAGCAGCCTCTTCTATCAATATAATTATCGCAATCAACCAATGCCCTTCACTCATTTCACCACATTTATTCCAGAGGATAGTCAAAAGCCTTTTAAATAACTGAGAAAGGAACCCATAACTTATGTGCGCCTTTAGGGCAGTCTGGGGAAATTTTTTCTTTGACTGGTTGGGAGACCGGAGTGGCGGGAAGTGGCAGAATTTCACACCTCTGGCCAGCCAGGGAAATGTCCCGGCCGGCGCACCACTTGGAACCTTGAAGACAGGCTGCGGTCAGATATTACACCTCGTACCATAGTAATCACCTGCAATGCTCACGGCTCCCCACTCTCCCCACCAAACCACACCCTTGCTATTCCCTTCCTTGCCAGTGGTTGGAATAAAGGTTTGAGCTAGTAGAAACAAACTTTAGGGGAGTTTTTATTCGGATAGGGGATGAACTAGCAACGCTCTTTCTGTCTTCAAAAGGTCAGAACTCTTTGAGGGAAAGGAAAATGGGTTTCCAATCCTGCGATGGACAGGTTTTCTTTTCATGCAGATGAGTTTTTAGGAGTTTATCAAGGGGGGAGCAGGAAGATTCCTTTACGAGAGGTTTCCATTTTATACAGGTTTCCGTTTTGGTAGGTTGGACTGTATATCCCTCTTCAAGCGATGGCCCTGTGTAAGTCATGCATAGGATAATGTAATCCTACTGTACTTTTGAAGTGAATGATCAGGGCACTTCAGTAAAAAAATTCAAATTTAGCCACAGCCTTCAAATATAGCTCCATTGATGCAGCTTGCCCCCTGTACTGGGTCAAAATGCTTTTGAAATTTTCAAGATGCTTTTATTCGTTAATTAGATTTCAGCTGTTATAATTCTTTTTAAAAAAAAGGGGTCAAATGTCAGTGGTCGTTGAAGGTTTATTCAATATCGCCCTCAACCTTCTGTGTGATTTAAGATCTGGCCCGTTGGATGAATGAATGTGACACCTCTGTTGTAGATTTAGCATGAATAGTGCAAATTCCGTCATGTGGAAGGGCACCGAAAGACTCACCTCAATCATGAGCCTGCCCAAGATGTACATGGACTGACCCCACATGTGAGGAACTTTTCCGCCTGCAACTCTTTTCTGGCTGTTGGGACATTCATACTCTTTGTCCACCTGAAAGTGTCAAAAGACCAGAAAATTTTTACTCACAGAGAACCACAATGCATTCCACTGGTCCACAAACCGCGAATCAGGCACATTTCATAATCTTTTACTCGCCTTCCATTTATTTCTTATCTTCAACAATACAGTAAAATATGTAATAATGCATTATGAATATCATTTCTCAATAAAATCTGGAAGAACACACTTTACAAGAAAAAGTGAGGACTTCATTATCTAATTAAACCGATTATGTCTAACTGTAATATGAGATTAAAGTGCCAATATTATTCATCTGTATGAAATTTTAAAGAGAGCAGATTTCCTTTAAAACAGACATTAATATTTTTCCCCCATGTGAGAGAGTGTGTAAAAAAAATCCCAATCCTAACTCACATAATCCTAGTAAAAGATCAATACGCACTTTTATGAGGAAAGAAATACAAGACACTTCATCTTTCAAGGATTTCATTATTAGACCTTGTCTTCATAGCACTATAGTAAGGTATCAAACTTCCTGCACTCATTTAAAACGAAAGAAACAACAATAGAAAACCTCAGGTCTTAAAATGTTCGTTATTCAACTCACCAATTCCTTTGGAACAGCATAAAGTTCAGGAACTATTGGTACTCCCTCATCTGTCTTTAAGAGGACTTCATCCAGTTTCCTTCTGTAGAAATCAACCTAACAAACACACAACATAATATTCAATGACATGGAAGGCTGAAATAAACTGGGTATGTACAATTCATGAAGCTTATGGACATTTAAACAGTCAAATTTACATTAGCAAGTGAAAAATGGAGCTGAGCATTGTCATTAATATCATAAACTAACAAAACTGAAATTTCACGTTTTTGAGATTAAACCGTGGTTCGATCTCAGAGTTTGTCATCTTTCCACTCGCAAATCAGTACACCGATATGCACAGTACTTTTGGAAATACCTCGTTCATGTATCACAAATATTATCTCTTGCGGCTTTTCATGAATTACTGTCTTAGAATACATGCTATAGTCCGGACCAGCCCCCGTGAGTACCGTTTTTTGGGAATAAAATATTAATCACTGGATGGATTAATTTTAAACTTGGCATGTGCAATGTTCCCAGAAGGTCTTGTTCTCCAGATTTTTTACAGCAGCATAGGATACTTCCAAATAATGGTTTTACTCTATAAATTTCAGCTGTTTTAGACCTCATCTGAAGCAATGAAGAAATAGAAGTGATACAGCAGTGATACAAGATAAAAATAGAAAAGCATTTATTTATTATGATTAGGAATGCGCATCACGTTCAGCGGCAGTGCTTTTTCTCCTCCCTGCTGCAAAATGGAAAATCCCAGATCGCCACACTTCCCATGACTACAAATCAATATTGTAAAACTTCAGTTCTTTGCAATGTATAAACAAAGAAGAAAGTACCCTTCAACCGAAAGGTACTCACTAAATAATTAAACGCCACCCAAGACTCCTGACCAAATATATGTATACCAAATTTGGTTGAGATCCGTCAAAAAATAGGAAAGTTATTCCCGAAAAACGGTGCTCACAGAGGCTGGTCCGGACAATAGTTGTGAAAATTTTATAAGTTGAAACACTTTTCTTTGCTACCATCATAGAGTACTGAAAGTATTTTTCAAATTAGTGCACTCTGTTGAGTGACTTTGCTGTCTGTAAACCCACCTAAGGCATTGGTTTTACATTATGCATGTGTACGAAGTAGAACAATAAGTTGCCCTACCTACATCAATAGAGGAATGGAGCGTGTCTAAGATTGGCCCAATAAAAAAATTGGAGATGGAGAAATAAAAAGTTACTAACCCCTGTCTGTGGTGTAATGGGCTTCGCCTATCACGCAGAGGACGTGAGTTTGAGGCCCACGTGAGGCAGTTTGATCGAGTATATCTTCGTTTTTCTGCTGGGACAAGGTCCCTCTCAGCCCCGGTTGGCCCTGACAGGCAGGGTCGAAGTTGCCCGTCCCTTAAATGACCTTACAGTGTTGCAAGGGAGGTCAAGCTAAAGCCAAACCAAACCAAGAAGTTACTAATTTAAATCATAGAGGTGCCAGCTGGGTTTTTTTCTGTTTTAGCCGCAGTTTGCAATGAAATGAGCTAAGTCTGAGACGGTGTAGAAGTGAGAGTACCTGGTCTTTGTTGTTGGTGAATAGCCCATCCAGGATGAGATAAGCAAAGAAGAGGGGCCACTGGCACTCAATGTTTTCAAACACCATCAACTCCCATGGTTCGTAGTGAAGCCTACGTGCATCCTGGGATAATCAGATGGAGAAAAAGTGAACACAAAACAAATCAAAAGAGGTTAATTTTTTATCAATACACAGTGAAGTAATTTCAAGCAAAAAAAATATTTAACACAGTTCATATAGCAACCTTATGAAATTTTAGTTACCTTTAATTCAAATTCCTATCATAAAACAGATGTTTCAAAGAAGTGTTGTTCACTAAGAAGCTCTCAACAAAAAATAAAAAAAGAAGCTTTCAAGAATTGGCGACCACATACCTCTTTGGCAGTTTTATAGCCATCTCTTAGGAACCTGGCAAAGCCATAAGGACCCTGTGGAATGCAACAAAACAAAAAAATTAATTAACCTGTGAAACATAACATGAGTGCTTTTGGTTTGGTCACCAGTATTACGTCCCCTGCAACACTGTAAGGTCATTTAAGAGATGGGCTACTTTGATCCTGCCTGTCAGGGAAAAAATCCCAGCAGAAAAAAACCCAGATCATCCACGCTCGGGATCGAACCGGGGTCTTCTGCATGACAGGCGAAGAGCCTAACCATTACACCACAGCGCTGGTAACATGAGTGCAGTGATTAATTCAAACTTTTTCCCCATTTCAGATCAGCTGAGGATAAAAAGGTGCAAGAGAAAACAAATGTGGAAATACTACCATACAATAAGCTGTAACCCCTCCTCTAAAAGAAAATCCAACCAAACAACTACCCAACTAAAGAATGTTCCATTCCCAACATCAGACCAAACTAGGCCATATCCATGAGATTTTATGGTACTAGAAAAGTGACATTCTGTACCATTTAACTGTCAAATTACTATTCAGCTTCATTTGACAAGATGTTGAGAAAATTTCATGATTGGTCTATTTGTGCTTGACACCTTAGGTGATAATCCATGAATCCAAACATATTCACCACGTGAATACTTATTCTTGAAGTCAACCAAAATTTGTTTTGGTCTGACGACCAGTTTTACGTCCCTTGCAACATTGCAAGGTCATGAAACAGACGGGCTACTTTGACCCTGCTTGTCAGGGCCAATCCAGGCTGAGGGACGAAACCACAAAAAACCCCCACAGATCATCCACATGTTGGATCGAACGTGCACAGACTCCAGTCTAAAGTTTGTGACAAGAAGCTAATGAAAACCACAAGCATTCCACTGACCCACAAACCGTGAATCAGGCACACTTCATGATCTTTTACTCGACTTCCATTTATTTCTATCTTCAACAATACAGTAATAATGCATTATGAATATTATTTTTCAACAAAATCTGGAAGAACACACTTTACAAGAAAAAGTGAGGACTTCATTATCTAAATAAACCGATTATGTCTAAGCCAGACATGCCTACCTATGAAAACAATTTTGAGGAACATCAGGCCCAAAAATGAGGAGAACGAGATGGAAATGAGGAACCGAACAACAAAATGCCGAACTCATTGTTGCGCACACTTGAAAGCACATCATGTTGATGACCCCCTATGTATAAAATGAAAATTCATCAATATAGTACTCTTTTTGGAAATCCAATTGCTACTTGGTGGGGTGGGATGGGGGGAGGGGGGGGGGGGAATTTGAAGCCGCCTTTAACGAAATACTTGTTTGTTTCTTACCCGCAGTATTGTAGGAACAGGTCTAAGCGCTTCATTTAAAAGAGTCCGCCCCACCCTACCTCCTCCCCTGAACCGATGCCTTCACTGAGTGGGAGACACCATCACATTCACAAAGGTCAATGGCCATGAGCACCCCATTACCCCTGCCGCTCTTATTTTCTTACAGTGCGCTCACTCACAGTACCTAAAACTGTGCGCCCCCCCACCAACACCACCGCTTGACCCGATCGCCTGTCGTCTGCAAGCTTCAAAGAATCGGAACGACACAGTACAATCTGGATGACTTTTGCATTATTTTCCTGTTATTTCGTAAGTTGGGCTGAGAGTAAGGACTTTTAAAAAATATGGTTGACAACTCTGAGCACCACCCACCTTCTCTCTCTATATCTATCTGCCTCATACAGACGAACAAGCCAGTTTCACTTGTTCACATCTCCGTGCAACCCCTCTTTCCCGCAACCCACACCATTCCCCTTTAACCTCTTGATCTTTTCATCACTACGCTTTGCATAATACCAGTGCCACTTCTACCGCACGAAGCACATTCTCTGTCTCTTTCTCTCATTCCGCCTTCACGTTGAGCAGTGCATGGAAGAGCAAAGAATTACTTGCATAGCCTACGATATAAAGTAGGCTATAAGTGCTAGATCTACATGTAATATTTTTAAAAAGACTTGACTGATAGGTCTATAAAGTATAAACAATGGGTTCACAGGTGGTTTTCTTTAAAAATCCGGATTTTGTGAGAGAAGTGCGTATTTCCGGAACGCACATCGCTTTCTGATAAAATTCCAGAACAAATCCGGAAATTCCGGAACGGTAGGCATGTCTGCTAAGCTGTAATATGAGCTTAAAGTGCCAATGAAGTCGAATGACCAAGGGCAAAGAAAAACCAGACCTCCAACTTCTCCTTGATGGTCGTGTGTGTGAGGGCTATCAGCTCAGGGTCATCCACGGCAAATGCTGGGAAGCTGATGACAGTGAGTAGAGCTGCATCTGTTTCCTTCATGAGAAGGGGAGAGAAAACAGCGACAAATCCATAATAAATCGTTATTTTCATGAGGGATGAACATTGATGTCAGGCACACACTCATGCACAGGCCTGTGATACAAAATTATGACAAAGTTTCTATCACAAACACATAACGGCAAGCAGACAAACATCCTTTAAACCAATTCAATTAAGATTATATCTAACTGAGAAATAAAATTGATTTGCAACAGAAATCTTTCGGACCAAACAATTGTGGTGACACCGGTGGGGCACATTTTGAATTAATATATGAGGATGGGGGCTGATCTAAAAAAAAAAAAAAAAAAAAGCAGCAGCTTTTCCTGCGAATGCGAACTCCCAGTAAATCCGTCTTTTCAGTCCAGCGAAACATGCCTTCCACATAAAGACTCTAGACCTATATCTTGCTCTGTTCTTAAAATTGAAGTTAAACATACCTTACCCCCTCATAAAAAGCATTAACACCTGTAGTCCAATAGATAACTTGTTTCCCTGGCACAATGTGTTTAGGCTTTGATTTATTGCAAAGGAAGCAAAGCCCATCTGGTACTTTTGAGTTTGAGAGCTTGCGCACACATTTTTACTCCAGAACTAAACTGGCTATTTGCATCCTGTCGGCCTAAGAGGCTAAGGTAAGCTAACCCTATAATCATTTGTGATCGACACCCTTGCCTCTGTCAATCTCTGCTGCGGTAATGATTCCTCGCCATCTCGTTTAAAGAAAGAGCCCTGATACTCGATGTAGACAGTCGACATCATCATTTCTGGGTTCTGTAATGCCGTAGTTGGACTAGAATTACTACACTTGTGACACTATGTCTCTTCTAGCTTGTGATACTACGACAAAAAACTACTCTCAATGAGGAAGTGTCCAAGATTTTCAGCAACTATAAGTAGATCTAACGGTAAAAAGAGCAGCAACACATGAACGCACGGATAGGTATTCTGAATAATGCGCAAACCAGCTGAACTTAAAATAGCGCAGTCGCCTTTGTTGACTTTCGTTTCTTGCCTTCTATACTGAGCATCTAAAGTAACAGGACACTTCTGGATCAACGATAAAGTCCCGATATTTGTGACGAAGCCTCTTGCGCTTGGTATCAAATTAAAGGAAATTTATTAAGGAATCTGAAAAAAGCAATATTCAAGTGGTATTCAACACTTTTGGTAACAGCCAACAGCCATGAATAAAAAGAGTAAAAAATCAATCGTACAAATTTTGACAATTTCTAAGGTATTGAAAGCGCAGTTCGATGGCAGAAAGGTAGAGTGGGAAACAAATTAAGGAGCTGGAAGAAGCAAACAAGGTCCAGATAAAACAAACAGAAATATCAAAGATATCCATTTTCATGCACGCATGCAATGAAAGTCGATTCAAGGAACACCACCTTGATGTTCAGTACAACTTGTGCATGGCATAAGATCGATGGTTTCGGCTACACATGGATGAAAGACAAGTTCAAAGTATCATTTGCAGATGGCGGCTTCGAATCTATGACGAGATGCCCAATGGTACAATTAAAAGTGTGGGCTCCGAGCAAATCATTTCGGAGGTGGACTGTCATGGTGTGGGCAGGCTGAGCACTAACCACAGAACAGAACTTTGTGACTGTCGTCGACAGTAGCCTAAAGGAGAAGACTCACGTCGACACCATCTTACCAGAGCATGCTGTGCCCAAACGTTCACAGAGAACTTGAGTTACTGCTACATGACAATTCAAGGTCACATTCAGCCATTCTCACCCAGAACTTCCTCTAGACCCAACGATTCGGTGTTTTGGAGTGGCCTTTTATATCACCCGATCTTTCACCCACCGAGCACATATGGGGCGAACTGGGTCGGCGCGTGAAGAGTAGGAGACAACGGATCTTTACCATGCGAGAACTGGAATATTATGCCCTAAAAGAATAGTGCGGGGCCATACCCCAATATTTCTTCGCAAAATTGACCCATTCTATGCGCAGTTGCTTTTCAGAATGCTTAGCAATGGTGGGGGCCATACACAATACTGACAGATGTCACACCTTCTTTTTATCCTCTTTTTGTGAATGAAAAACTTTTGTTTGAGTGCATAAAAAGGGACACCTCTCATCTTTCTCTTTGGTTATTTTGAACCTTGATTTCTTCTTCCAATGCTTTAATTTTTTCCAATTCTTCCTTTCCACATTTGAACTGTGCTTTCAGTACCTTAGAAATTGACGTAAAAATTTGTGTGATTGATTTTTTACTCTTTTTATTCATGGCTGTTGGCTGTTACCAGGTGTTGAATTCCACTTGAAAATGGCTATTTTTAGATTCCTTAATAAAATTCCTTCAATTTGATACCAAACACAAGAGGTTTGTTCGCAAATATTGGGACTTTATCGTTGATCCAAAAGTGTCCCGTTACATTTGATGCTTAGTATATATTCTGCCTTTCGCATAAAAGAGCCGGTACCGCGCATGCTCGAAGCTTAAATCAGAAGCAAGATCGAAAGTCACCGTTTGTGCTATGGTGATTCAGTTTGAGAGCCTACAGATAAAATTGTATCAATAGGCACAGCGACATCTCGTATTTTGCCGCTGATGACAGGAATGCCGCAAGTCAATCTGAACAATAAAAAAACGCAAAATGCCCATCCCCGAAATTACAAAAAATAGCACCTCAATTTGAAGAAAGAAAAACTATAGCCTTATAAAACTTACTTTTGAAATTGATTCTCTTGGCAACATCGACTGGAGAATAGCCTGTAAGAAGATCATAGAGATATAATAGTTTAACAAAGTATTCCAAACTATCTGAAGCACATGGATTATACCAAGTACAGAAAAGAAAAATGTGCATGAAAACTTTTATTTAACCAGTAGACAATAATGCACATACCCTACAATTAAAATTTGGTTAAGTTATTCATCACATTCTTTAAAGTGACAGTTAACTCCAACCACACAAAATCTCAGAACCCTGTCCGATATAAACTCACTTAAGACCTGCTGTACATCAGGTAACATGTGAAGCTATTTGACTTGTGACAATGCAGATAAGATAAACACTATCTCTACAGCATGGTTTCAAATCACAATAACTTACACATACACAAATTTTGAAAAGAATAGTCAAAACCTCAATAATTTACTGTAATCCACAAATATTCTCTAAAGGATCATTTTGATATAAAAATATCAATTGTCACACATTCTGCAACGAACAGTCTCAATTCCACTAATTTATGTCCACTCGCGAAACAATAGTCACAATCACACTCATTTACATACATTCTCTAAAGAATAGTCACAATTCTACACATTTACCCACTCTCTGAACCATACTCACAACCCAAATGATTGACACAAACTCTTTCTTTTGTGCACACTCTCTCCACAGAACAGTCCCAATCCCACTCTTTGCACACTCTATAACAACCACTGACCTGGCACTGTTGAGCCTCATCTGGCAACACATGTATCACAGAGGCCGGCCCTCCACGGGACCCAAACAGATCAAGTTCGTTGATGGCTTCCAGGGCAGCCTGATTGAACAAACAAAATAGAGGCTTTGCTGACAAGGGACCCCTCACTTCCTTTTTGTTTTCATTTATTTGCTAAGAAACTGTGGTCTTCAGGGGTTTTAAACGTATGGGTGTGAAGTACATGGATTGGCTGAAAAGATGCCTGCCACTATTCATGCATGGAGGTTATTGAGGATCAGGAAATAAAATTACCGTAAACTGTGGTCAGAAAAAGGATGAGATCACACCAGCGCTCCCGAAGAGTATCCATTAACCTCAGATGAAGTTGTCACTGGCATAGTAAACTTCATTTCTTAAAGAATCTTCTTTCCAAGGGTTTGCAAGGTTTACAGACATGCTAGACTTAACTTTACTTTCCTAATCGAACGGCCACAAGAGCTTGAGCCCTTGGTCTAAACACTGGGTGTCCAGCGAAATCTTCTGCCCCCAAAAAAATCCTACCTCAGGGTAAAAATTCCTATCATTTTTTACATGAGAATGCAATACCTGTATACTAATTTAGATGGTTTCGCTTGGATTGGGTACCAGTTTTATGTCCCTTGCAACATGAAGGTTATTTAAGACACGGGCTACCTCGACCCTGCCTGTCAAGGCCAACCCTGGCTGACACTAGTGAGAGGGGGAAAAATCCCAGCAGAAAACAAACCCAGAACGTATGCGCGCGGGATCGAATTCGGGTCTCCCGCATGACATGCGAGGAGCCTAACCATTGCACCACATCACTGGTCTGATCTAGAAGTAGATACATGTACAAGTTACATAAAAAAAATCTAATAAGTACAGAGCAAACAGAATTTGCAATACTTAGGATTGAGAATTCAAGATCACTAAATTATGACAAAGTGCACAACTTATACAACTGCCGACCACGAGAAGTGCAAAATTCTGATTGGATAGTAAAAGCGCTCCTGGTATGCGCGCTTTAGTCACTAAGGTTAAAGTACTCCTAAACTGACCCCGCGCGCGTGGGTAATTAATTAGATTCAGTTGGGATTAGCCGCGACCAACAACCGCATGGGTAGGGATGCCCACCTCCACGTCTATTTAACTTTGATTCCGGCCATTCCAAATTTCTATTGGCTAAAAACACCAACGTGTGGAAAGCATTGCGTTTTGATTCCTATTATGTTATCACAACGAAAGGGACCTCATGCAGTGCATTCGCTTTGGACACGCGTACGACTCAGCAGGGGGTCGTGAGAGGTCAGTGAGATGAAGAAAAACAGATGCAAGAGTTTGCATTAGATTCATCCATGGCACCGCACGAATTTCTGTCTTTCTTATGGTGGTTTGTAATATAAAAATATCTTTAAAATAGATACAGATATGTAAGGTACCTCAAATTAATTTATGTGAACAAACGGCTCTTCCAGAGGAATAGACGAAATGAATAGTACTTAGATCACAATATTATAGCAGAAACCTGAAGAGAGCTTCAATCCATCTTTCGCATGGGTAACTTGACCCTGGTGAGCTCTGAACGCTGAAAGATGAGGAAAAGTTCGTGCATTCAAAGACAGAGAGAGAGAAAGAGAGAAACTTGTCACCTGACCATCATACAGTCGGGTTACCGAGGTCAATGCAGAGAGCGACTTGGGGGCGAAGGCTTCGCATTTGGAAGCTTATCTCTACACGTAGTTCCTTTTTGTGAGTTTTTCCGACTTAGATTGCTCTTTTCCGACCAATTTCTGACTTTTCCGACCAGCCAAAGAAAATCCTACCAAAATCCGACTTTCCGACTTCGCTGGACACCCTGTTAACATCATTGACTGACTTCTTGTGCATCAAAAGTTGACTACAGTCGAACCTGTCTAAGAAGACCACCCAATGCAAAGAAAAAAGTGGTCGTTTTAGACAGGTGGGATATTATATAGCAAAAATGCCATTTGGGAGTCAATTGAAAGTGGTTGTTTGTGCAGGTGGTCGTCTTGAACAGGTGGTCACCTAAGCAGGTTCAACAGTATGTGTTCCAGCAAGCCTCGCATTTAAGAAATTAAAATGTTTATAGCGTAACTTAGTAGCTAATACCTTGGCCATCCCAATAGAGCTGGCATTCAGTTCTGGCAGCCCATGGTTTGTCTTGTCACCTCGCTCCCAGATTCCGTAGTCCTGCGAGTTTAAAAGATCAGCAATATATGAAAAAAACTAAAGAAACAACTACAGGATCATTGTAAGCTTTCAAGTGCAAATTACAGATATAATTTACATGTTATTTCCGGGAAAAATACCAGAATTATAACCTACATCTCCACCTAAGCAAATAAAAGAATACACACATTGTCCTCAGTGAATGCAAAAAATCAGAGTTGGTAATTAAGGTGGAAATTTTGCAGAATTTGTGATCTGTCTTGAAAGACAGGTCTTTACTGTACTCACAGCGGCTCAAACTACCTCGAAACTGCTCACTTAGTTTCTGGGCCTTGCTTCCCGCTGACCAGCCGCGAGTGGTTATAAATCACCTGTCAGCTGAGTTAATTGCAGTGACCACTGCGGCACTCCTCTTGTGCCTGCGCAACACAAAATCTGACATTCTTGCACATCTTTACATGGCTATAGCTCTGAAACTAAAAATACTACAATGCCATCCTAGACCTCATTTGAATGAACTACATTTGACCAACAAACCGATATAACTTTGTTCATCGAAAGTGGATTGTATTAATTTCAAGATATGCTTATAATAAGTCTATCATTTATAAATGAAATTCACAACTTGTTGGGTTTTTTTCTTTTTTGTTGTAGATTTTCTGTCTTAGACAGGTAAAAAACTTCAAAGGTACAAGATTTTACTTTCCGTTTCCGGGTTGAACAGGTTTCCGTTTTATACAGAGACAAAATAAAGGAATTTATCGAGTGGGGGAGCTGGAAGATTCCGTTAAGAGAGGTTTCCGTTTTAGAGAGGTTTCCGTAAAGGCAGGTTCAACTGTATTTAGCAAATGTTTTAAAAACTATTTTACTTTTATTAGTGCATGTGTAATCTGCAAGTAAAGTGCGTAAAAAATTAAGAGCCCAGTCAAAGTTCAGCGGAAAAGGGAAATCCCAGTGAACGCCAGTGGATGACCCCTTGACCCGGCGAAGTGCGGGCTGGCGTGTCTCGCTGCAGCCAAAACTAAGTGAGCGCCTCGGAACCGCAGTGTACTGTGAAGGAGATCTTGCAAATCTCCATAAAATTTACAGGGAAAAAGAGAAGAAAACAAATAATTACCCTTTATACTCAAAAAGTTGCCAGATTGGGGGGGGGGGGGGGGGGGGGGGGGGGGGGGGGGGGG
>JAUKPP010248293.1:0-12970 GCA_032273245.1 Phyllaplysia taylori | reverse complement strand
CATTCTTTTGTTCACCTTTCTGTGCAGGAGAGAAGTGTGGACCCGCCAGTCTAGTTTATTGTCTATTGAGACGCCTAAATATTTGTAGTCTGACACCTGCTCAACGGCTTCGTTTTTTTATTTGGAGTGGCTGTAGGGGCAGTTTCTTTTTTCTGAAATCTATTATTAGATCTTTAGTTTTTTTCACATTTAGAAGTAGCTTATGATTTTCACACCACTCAGTGAAGCTGGTAGTACAATTTCGGTAATGAGTTTCATCATTGTATGAGCCCTTGTATGGTGGAGTCGTCTGCAAACTTTATTAACTTGACATTGTTGTTATTAAGGTGACAGTCATTTGTATACAGTGTAAACAAAAGTGGGAAATATCCTATAGAATGTATTTTCAAAGACACATGCTTTCCTTTGTTTTATCAGATGTTACTACTTACCAAGAAAGGCATCAAGGTCCGGTTGAGATGCTTTGAAATTAAATTATTTATAAAAATATCTTATTTCAGGGCCTTATCTTGTATGAGGCAATCGGCATCTACCCAGCAAATGAGCTCTTTGACGTGAATGCCATCACAGGTCGCATCAGTGTGATCAAACCTTTGCTGTCAGATCCACTCCTTGCATCGTCATACACTGTGAGTCGTAGTTGTTTTTTTTGTGTTTTTTTTACCTGTGCCAATTTCCTATTCTAGGACCCTGGTTGGTTAATACTGAATTTTTGTGCTAGTGAGTAGGAAAGCAGATAGCTGTATATTATAACGTTTGTCTGTAGGCAGAGATATACAGTAAGTCTTCTTGTTTCCCATACTTCCAGGGGTGAAGGATGGGGAAGTTGTGAATAGCCATGTTAGTGTATGCAAAATATAATGATTGAATTCTACTCTCGACTGAGTTTGTATTACCTCCACCTACCCCCACTCTCACTCTATTCCTCTCTCTATATCTGTCTTTCTTTCTTTTTCTCTCTCTCTCTCTCTTTTTCTTCCTTTTTCTCTCTCTCTCTCTCTCGCATTCTATCTCTTTCTCTCTCTCTCATTCTCTCATTCTCTCTCTCTCTTTCTCTCTCTCTCTTTCTCTTTCTCTCTCTCTCTTGATATTTGAACCTTTGTGCAAGTCTTCCATAAACTAAAACAAAATTTCATTTTCTTCAACCAGCTGCGAGTTGTTGCCTTTGACAATGCCTACGCCGCTAACCGTGCCACAAGTGACGTCACAATTGTCGTCCTGAGAAACGTGAATGGCCCAATCTTTGTACCATCTGCCACTTATGAGGCAACGGTCAATGAGAACATTGACATCGGGTCACTGGTCATCAAAGTCTCGGCTCAGGACAGAGATGCTGGTGTAAGTAAAGCTGAGATATTTTGTTTTTGTATAATTTAGTATAATGGCAAGAGGAATAATCTCTCCGATATCCTTTCCAGCTCTTACTTCAGAGCATTTTTCTTTTCTACTTTTCTCACAAGGAATGGAAGATTCGAAATGTGTAGCTGAATCTCATATTGTCTCCACTAACTGAATAGTTCAATCCCTTACTCGGTTTTTATGCGAGAAAAACCCAGGGTTATTTTTATTGCAGTGCATTTAAGTGCAGATCTGCCCCCTCCTCTCCGAGAAATTCTGCTGTTGTTACGATTTTTATTGAGTATGGGACAGCTCTATTGTCTATACATGTAGAGAATGGCGTTGATGCTGTACATGAGGATATATGCCATATAGATGCAATCTAATATCAATTATAATTTTTTTGTACATGACAGGATATTGTGACGTATGAGGTGGTGAATTCAACGTCTGACGGCTCGCAGTACTTCTTCCTTGACCGTGACACTGGAGAGATCAGCAGCAGACGAGCTCTCACTGGCGCTCCGCTCAACTTTTACACGGTAAGTCTACTCTTTGATTGTGTTTTGTTTGTTCTAAGATGGATCCTTTGGTCGACGTGCACTTAAGTGGCACATTCTTAGAGAATAACACAGGTGTGAGCTCTCACTGGCGCTCCGCTAAACTTTTACACGGTAAGTCTACTCTTTGATTGTGTTTTGTTTGTTCTATGATGGATCCTTTGGTTGACGTGCACTTAAGTGGCACATTCTTAGAGAATAATACAGGTGTGAGTACTCACTGGTGCATTGCTCAACTTTTACATAGTCAGGCTGCTCTTTAATTGTTCATTTTTGCCCTCAAGCCTCATGGCTGACGTGCACATAAAAAGCTTATTTTAACAGAATGACAAAAGTAGCAGAAGGTCGAGGAAGAGAGGTTAATAGCAACAAATAATTTTAACCCCCCCCCCTCCCCACACACACACAAAATAGCAGTAACAGAAATCCACAGGCTGGCCTTCATGAGAGTTTATAAAAAATGTTTTAGTGAATAGTTCATTCCCATGTAAAGACTTCCAATGGAACAGCCATGGTTTTTTTAATGCCAGAATGCGTTGCAAGTGTAATGTGTATCACACAGCTTCTGAGTTGATGTGTCTCAATTAATCAAAGATTGTATGGAAATCCCCTCAAAAAGCTCACGATTTCAATCGACTACCTTTGTTCTACAACAGCTTACAGTGAATGCTCAAGACAACAGAGGTCGAGGAGCGCTTGCGTCTGTTCGGATCTTCATCAGAAGGGTGACTGACGAGCCTCCTGTGTTCCTGAACACCCCGTACAGGACCACCATCGATGTGACCCAAGCTGTCAACTCAACCATCTACCAAGTCACAGCACGTGATCCGGATGGACAAGTATGTTTTTCTCTGTGCTGTTGACCCTGCCTCGGGACCACACATACAAACAATCACATACCATTCTCCCGCCCCCTTGCATTTCTTTTTCTATGATGACACTATCGAAGACAACAACTTTCCATCCCCCACCTCCCGCTGTTGTGATGATTTTCTTTATGTAAGGACACTCCAAGACGACCACTTCCAATTTATGCCCTTGCATTTCTTTGTCTATATAATGGCACTGTCCAAGGACTAAGACAACCATTTTTCTCTTCGACTATGAGTCTTGGACAGGTTCCACCATATTTGATTGTGTTGGTGACCTAATGCTAGGTCATAGATACGGACTTAGAAATGATATTTTAGGTTGCTGACGTAAGGGGAATATTGGAGGGTCATTATTAACTAATTTTCCTCTAAACAGGACAAATAAAGCATCTTATCTCATCCTATAAACATCAGTGCATTTGGTTTCATTCTTTAAAGAGGAAATGATGGGACATGAGTTTGTGAAACACTTTAGATAATATCCTGTGCACTTTTTTAGTGTCTCTTAGAGACTCCTAGTGTAACAGGCACACAGCAAATTATGCATGTACAAGCACACAGATGAAGATACAGTCAAACCTGTCTAAGACGACCACCTAATATCGAGAATAAAGTGGTCGTTTTAGACAGGTGGTCATCTTCGAGAGGGGCAATGTATAAAAAACCCCATAATTTGGTAGTCCATGGAAAGTGGTCGTTTGTGTAGGTGGTCGTCTTGAACAGGTGGTCACTTAAGCAGGTTTAACTGTACTTGCTTTCTTGTAAACGCTAAAAACACTGAGTAATATACTAAATGTTCGTCAATGCTATTATCTCAATGTATAAAATAATGACCAGTGGCTCCCTATTCTTTGTTCCCTCAGAGCCCAATACAGTACGCACTGGTTGGCTACTTCCCTGCCAGCTCCTACTTCGATCTTGACCCCAACTCTGGTCAGATCACCTTGAAGCAGAGCATTGTCAACGACCAGTTTGCCTCCTTGCTCTATGTGGTGAGTCTCCATGATATGTCAGCAAGAATGCTGAGACTCTGTTTTTGTCTATTATTTCACACAACTGATGAAAACCTGTAAATTCTGTGTCATGTCAACAGGTCGAAGGGCTAGAGCTCATACAGACACTGGATCGGGAAAGCAAAAGCTAAAGTCTACTATTTCTGTTTTTTTTCACCGAATGTTTTTCAAATCAGTTAATATTCCCAGCACGTGAACTGTTTAACTCAGTATTAGCCCTTGCTCTGAGGGGTTAGTCTCAATGATATGTCATCAAGGATGCTGTGTTTCTGTGTTTGTCCATTATTTTCATTGAACTCCATCTTTCAAATCAGTAACTTTTCTAAGCATGTTTAACCCAGTATAAGTTGTGTCTATTACCTCTCTTTTTGTTTTGAAAGGTAACTTTTTGGTCAATTTGTCTTATTTGACTTAATCCCAGTGGAACTCGTGTGTTTTAAACTGAACGTCTGTCGAGTTTCTCTATTTGTAGCAGCATGGGATTTCGCTTTAGGGACTGGTATTTGCAGGCTAAAACAGCCAAAGAAGCTGGTGCCTCAATAAATAAATAACTTTAACTCTAAACTGGTATTTGAGCATAAGTATTTTTAATGATGTTGTCTACTTCCAATGATAAAAGTTCAATATCTATGGGTTGTTAATACTTGAGTCTTTATTTCTTGATGTTTATGCTGTGAAGAATAAAATATTTTTTCTTTTTTTTCTTTTTGAGAGGGTGAGCAGTGACGGCAATAGCAATGTCAAGTCCATAGAAAAAAGACAAGGCTCGCATTTGGCTTGTGCAGATATCATCAGCTGTATTGTCATGCTGGCACTTGGTAATTCTGTTCTTTGTATCCTTAGCTCCGCGTGGAAGCGTTCGAGGTCTTGCGACAAGATCTGCGTGTGGCGGCGGATGTCCTCATTGACGTGACCCGTAACCCTAGCTCACCTCTGTTTTCCACGAACTTCTATGTGGACACAGTCTCAGAGATAGAGGCTCAGGGCACCAGCATTCTACAAGTCTTTGCCTCTGATGTGGATGACGTAAGTCATAATTGAGAGAAATAGTTTTTAGCTTTTCTGCTTATCTTTGTTTCTTAAATACAAGTTGTTGACAGGTGGTTTCCGGGTGCTGTGGTGTGTTCTGCATCTTCTAAATGTTACTATAGTCCCACTGATTCACCAGCTCTGAAATGACCTTACAGTGTCGATAGTGCTGTAAAACCTCAACAAAACAAAGAGAAAAGTTGTTGATAAAATCATTGCTGGAGTACTTAAGCAGAAACTGTTAAACATTTGTAACTGATATTTTTTGTTTTGTTTTGTCACATTTTTGTTGAAAGTTTAAGTTGGAAAAAAAAGCAACAGATTATTCATTTTATATAATAATGCTTACCTGCCACTTTGCCGTTTATTTCTCCTTGTGGATTGTAGTTTCCAGCCTTTTTTAAAGTAAAAGAAGGAAATAAATCATTGCACTTTAGTGTAGGATTTCTGTATGTGGACAGTCACCCTGATTGCTTTTATTTGGTATGATTGTATCTAAAAATATCTGTAGATAAGGAGATGAGTGGCTCTCCAAATGAGATGATATTGTGAGGGATCCAATCGGATTCAAACAGGGTGGTGATAGGGGTATAGAAACATGTAGCGAAAAAAATCACGCACCACAACCTAAAAAAGCCGTATATCATAGTTTTAATGATGAATGTAAAAATGACAGATGTGAGGATGGGCAAATTATCGACAGGACCCCTGTCTTCCTCAGGCCCTGTTCTGCGGTTACAAATATAAAATATATCATGATAGGTTCATAAATACAGTGGTTCTTCACTTGCATCCATCATAGCCTTACCGGCATCTGTGGTTTAATTGTAAGGATCTTTGCTGATCACGTAGAAAACCCAAGTTTGATTCAGAAGTGGGGAGAAGTATCTGGGTCTCTACTAGGATATGCCCTTCTCAGTCTGAGTTGGCTATGACAGGCAGGGTCAAAGTCATCCATCCCTTAATGACCTTTCAGTGTTACAGGAGGTGTAAAACTAAAAACCAACCAAACCAAATACCGGAAGCTTCCCTGTAGTAATGGATGAAGTCATTATTAATACAAATTTTTATTGTTTTTTTTTTCTCTTCAGGATTTGATCAACTATGAGATAGATGGCACATCTCAGAACGGCCTTGTGGCTCTAGACTTCTTCTACATCAACCCAGGCTCGGGCATCATCTTCATACGCAAGGATCTCAGAGAAAGTTCCCAGAACCAGTTCCTGGTAGGTTCCTACTGAAATATCAAGCGTTTTTATGAAATCATACTCCGGTTGATTATTTTATTTTTGCCTTATTTAAGCACATTTAGCACTTTGTTGTCACTAAGGATGTATATGGGCCAGCCCAGATTCGCCTGTCTAGTCACTCGGTGCATATATACCATAGGCCCAAGAAACCCAGTCAGGTCACGGCTGGCTGCACAATACTGATAGGGTTCTTAGTCCTTTTGGCTGAGTGACTACAAAGTGTTAAGAATGTTTAGCCGAAAAAATCATTTTTCCACTCATAAGCGTTTTTTGGGGTCTAAAAGCATTAATACTCCTCATCAGACTACTTTCAAATTTTTACAATTTTTCTCTTCCATCCTTGTTAGAGTACTGAAATGTTTTACCATTGTTCTCTTCCATTCTTGTTAGAGTACTGAAATGTTTTACCATTTTTCTCTTCCCTCCTTGTTAGAGTACTGAAATGTTTTACCCTTTTCCTCTTCTATCCTTGTTAGAGTACTGAAATGTTTTACCATTTTCTCTTCCCTCCTTGTTAGAGTACTGAAATGTTTTACCCTTTTCCTCTTCTATCATTGTTAGAGTACTGAAATGTTTTACCATTTTTCTCCTTCAGTTCACTGTTGTGGCTAGGGATGATGGCTACCCTCAGCGGATCGACCAAGCCTCTGTGCAGATCAACATCATCCGTGATCAGAACAACCCAAGATTCTCACTGTCGAACTATGTGGTCACTATCCTGGAGACAATACCGGTCAACCAGAGCATCCAGACTGTGGTGGCATCAGATGAAGATCTGCAGGTAAGAAATTCATTTTCTTTTGGTGATGGTATCATTAGGATTTTGTCTAATCATAAGATAATCTCATGTGTTTTTATTATAATTTATGCGTAGATAGAGGAATTTCTGACATAAATAGATAGGTCAGAATATTTCCAGATACATTGTATCTTTGATGGGCACCCCTGTGGTGTGATAGTTAGACTCTTTGCTTGCCACACTGAAGACCTGAGTTTGGTTCCCATGTAGGAGAACTGAGTGTTGTTATTCAGAAAAGACTTGCTCTTTTGCCTTGTTCGTTTAGTTCTGAAATTTCTTTTGATGCTTTATAGTGATAAAAGCAATATTTTTTGTACAAAGTAATAGTGAACATCTCTATTTTTAATTTTTTAAAAATTCAGAATACAATTGTGTATGAGGCAATCGGAGATGGACCAGCCCTTGCCTTCTTCACTGTCGACACTTTGTCTGGTATTGTGAGAGTGAGGAACAACCTGAAGGAGAGTGCTCAGCAGCAGTACATTGTGAGCCACAACAATTTTTGTCATTTCTAGCTCAAGATTAAGTTATATTGAAGTTCTGATCTGAATAGCTAGTTAGGATATTTCCAGATCGATTGGACCCATCCCTGTTCTTTAACCAGCACCCTTGGTGTAATGTTAAGGCTTCTTATATGAAGCAGTGCATTACAAATGAGAAATACCTGAGCGTCTTGTAGCTCAAGATAACACTGCATGAAAACAATGTTTTGTTTGTCACTGAAATTGTTAGCTCTTTGCAGCTCAGGAATTTTTTGTATTGAAAGAGTGTACCATTGTCAGTAACATCAGATGGTGAAAAGAGGCTGACAGATATGGAAGAGATACTCTGATATAACTAGTGGAAGTAAAGCAGATTAGATACTTGCGTGAATAATAAATGTTCCGCAGGAAAAAACATTTTAGCACAAAAGTATTTGATAATGATCAATTACTTTTATATATAGAGCTTTATCCCCATACGAGTATACACTCGAAGTGCTTTACATTACGGACTTAATCACTATGAAACTTCTCATGCACAGGCAAATATTTAATATTATATTATTATACACTACAGAAAAAATTTCAATCATCTGATTTTGTTGGCCTACATAATATAGATCCATCAATAAATTATACTCGTATCTCATCTCATCTCATCTCATCTCATCTTATAACAGCTGAGCCTCCTGGCCTACGACACATTCTACCCCAACAACCGTGCTGCAGCTACTGTGACCATCAATGTGATTCGCAACCCCAACGCCCCTGTGTTTACACCGACATCATACTCGACAACTGTGAGGGAATCCCTGGCTGCTGGCAGTCTCATCCTGACCTTGACAGCCACAGATTTGGACCAGGTCAGTTTGTCATGTCCAAACTTAGTTTGTCACCTTTTAGATCAAATGATGAGGAATTAATTTTTGTCAAAACTTAGCCATGTCCAGCATATTGACCAAAAAAAATCATGGAGAGAGTGAGTTTTAAAGAAGTGATCCTGTAAAATGGACAAATAAAGGATATTTTTGTTATGTTATGTTATGTTATGTTATCTTATCTGATCTGATCTGATCTGATCTGATCTGATCTGATCTGATCTGATCTGATCTTATCTTATCTTATCTTATCTTATCTTATCTTATCTTATCTTATCTTATCTTATCTTATCTTATCTTATCTTATCCTCTTCTTCTTTTAAGAAAATGACTTTTCAGTGTCAGTACTGCCATAAAACCGAAACAAGTGACAATGGAAATAACATTTCAATCACTCAGAGACTTTAGACCGTGCAACTAGCTATTATAGACAGCCACCAATCTATGCCATTATTGTGTGTCTGTATGCAAAGTTTATTGAGTGTACTCATTATGTTTGCGCAGGACGTGATCTCCTACACCCTCCTGGACACGGGCAGCTGTTTGGCCTATTTCTACGTCTCTCCGGACACCGGAGCCTTCTCCTTGAGAAGCCTTCTCTTCCAGAACTCTCTCAACCAATATGTGGTGAGTAAATCGGGGGACTGAGTCAACTTCTCATGCATCATAGAAGGTCCTCATTAATAGGTCAGCCCCATATTTAGCATTTAGGCTAGAAAAACCCAAGGTTTTATTGTAGTGCATTGAAGCTGCAGATTTGCCCCCTTAACAGAAAAACCTGCTGTTTTCTATGAGCCTGGGGCAGCTCTATTTCAAAGAATTAAAAGAGAACCCAGATTGTGTTTAAAGGAAAAATGTCCTGGTGCCCTGATATGTTTCTTATCATCTCACGCAAATATTGCCACCTCTTGTGATTTTGTTGAAAAAATTACGTCAACTCATCATACATTTATTTCCCCCCAGTGTGTTGTCCAAGCCAGTGACCAGAGGTCAAGAGTGACCAACGCCACAGTGACCATCAACGTGCTCCGCAGTCAGCCACCGAGGTTTGTGAACACGCCGTACAGCTTCAGCATTGGGGAGAAGGCAGTGGTTGGACGCAGTGTCTACGAAGTGGTTGCAATTGACACTGATCTAGAGGTGAGTTTCTTTAGTGCAATTTTTCTTTCTTTCCCTTTTTTGTGTCCTGATTTTATTGGTGTCAGATGGTAGTCACTGTTAAAAAAGTATACCATATGTAGGCTTCCTTGATATGAGATACGATTGTTAGAATATTGTGAAGGTGGGAAGACATTTGACAATTCAAGGAAAAAACTCTTGTAAAAAAAATGATTTAAAAAACTTTCTGAGATTACTAATTTTGCTGCTGGATAGTGCAGTTTGTTAAGTTTCTGACTTGGTCTGCTCCTGTTGACTGCTTTTTAGGCGACACTATACCAGCTCTGTGGTGTAATGGGTAGGCTCTTTGCTTGTCATGCAGAAGACCCGAGTTAAATGCTATATGCGGACAATCTGTATTTCTTTTCTGCTGGGATTTCCCCTTCTCCACCTGGAATGGCCCCGACAGCTGGTTTGAAGAAGCCTGTCCTTTAAATTACCTTACAGTGTTGCAAGGGACGTAAAACACGGAGACACTATTGCCTAAATCTGCTTCCTGAAGCTCTTGAATATGTTACGTTAACACTCTACTGAAAAGAGAAAAAGAATATGTTTGAACATTTGGTGGTAAGGGAACAAATCTAGATAAACGTTTTGTGTTTTTTCTTGAAGTTTGATGGTCAGAGAACAAATTTTGATAACCTTTTTGTTCTTTTTTCCTACAGGGCCAGATTGTGTATGAGGTGGTAGGTGACGCTCCGGGCCCCAGCTACTTCAGCGTCAACTCCAGCACGGGTGTGATTGCACCACGCACTGGACTCACCATTGATACCACACAGAGCTACAGGGTCAGTAATCAATTTGTAATAGAAATTTTGTTGCCACTCCTGGGTTTTTTTTCTTCCACTTTTGTTTTTGTTGAGTTTTGGTGGTGGTGGTGGGAGAGGGATGGCTACAGGGTCAGTATTCAATCTGTACATTCTTTGCCACTCCTGTTTTTTTTGTTTTTTTGTCTAGTTTTGTTTCTATTAGTTGTAGTGGTGGAGGAGGTAATGTGGGTGTTTCTCTTTTGCTGTTTTTAAAATTTTGTTGTTGTTGCTATAGCTAGAAAGTTTTTTCCCCTCTATGTTTACATCTTTATGCTGAATATTTGAAATCTTGATTCTGTAACTGTGGTTGTAATGTACACAAAGCATTTTTATAGTACATGGAAATGCACAATACAGATGTAATTTATTGTTATTACAGTGTAATATATGGATAATATGTATATTATATTTGTGTATAAGACAAGGAGTTTTGCCAAACTTTGGCCCATTCAAGTCTACCTAATCTATTTCCTGGTGCTGAAATGTCCATACAGTGTTGATAGTGCTGTATAACCTCAACAAAACTGTTTTTTCCCTATTGTAGCTGGTGGTGACAGCGTACGACACTGCATTCCCACAACAACAAGCCACAGCAGAAGTGAACATCTTTGTGGTGCGCAACGAGAACCCACCGTTCTTCATCAACGAGCAGCTCTACTCCACAGACATCAATGAGGACTTTGCCATCGGAGACTTCGTCATCGCAGTAACGGCTCTGGATAATGATAACGTGAGTTGGTTTTGTTTGCAATATCCTGGTCTGCATCTTTATTTTTATAACTTTTATACTTCCATGCAAAGATTGATCTCTTAAGTTACAGGAGACAATGTTCGCAAGCGTGAACTCTGAGGCTCAGCCATTGTCTGTCTAAACAGAAGGAGTCTACTACTGCTACTACTAGAAGCTCTTTAAATTGTTATACTGATTGAGATTTAAGTATGTGATTATTTTTTCAATTTTATTGTTTATAATAAGGTCATTGTTAATGCTTACTGATATTATGAAATAATGTTGTCTAATGTTTTGTTTACCACTCACAATGATTTTCAGTTTATTTATCCTTTAAAAGTTTGTCATGGCTAAAACAGTGCTCAAAAGAAGCAGCCTCCTCAATAAATAATAAACACCTTATAAAAGTCTGTCAGACCTTTGAACTTTGTAAAGAGTGATATATCCCTGGTGATGGGACAAAGGGAAGCAGGATAAGTTTTTTTAAATTTTGGTATTATAATTTGTGGCCTGTGCGGCTTATGAATGCTGCAAGTCAGCACCAGGTGATTATTTTGCATTAACATTTCATTGTTCAAAATACTGCATGTACCAGTGACAGGCTATTGTTATTAGCTGAGTAAGACAAGTCTGTAGAAAAAATGTTTCGCTTTCGGCTACAATCACAACAAGTAATATCTATTAACATTTTGTAGTCACTCTGTGCATGCGCATATATGCGGCAACCCAAATTTGCCCATCCAGTCACTCAACACACATATGCACCAAGCCTGAGAAGTCACATGGAATCACGGTTTTCTGGACTTGACTTTTAGGGTTCTTTGTCCTTCTGGCCGCTGAACAACAAAATGTGAAGAAGTTACAGCTGTTTTGGTGGTCAATTGTGTTTTAACTAAATTCATTTGCAGCAACGATAAAATGTGAGGCGCAATTCAGTAACTTTTGTCTCATTTTATCCCTCCAGGACACAATCCGCTACACCCTACTCGGCGATGAGTTTGCTATCGATTACTTCTACCTGAACCCAGCCTCGGGCGATATCTTCCTCACCAGACGCTTGACTCTCACAACAGCCACGTCTTTCACGGTAAACTGTGTGGCTTAATACAGTCGAACCTGCCCAAGATGACCACTCATTGTCTTAAGTGGTTGTCTTAGACAGGTCGTTGTCTTGGACAGGGTCATTTTTATTAAAAAAACACTGAAGCTGTGGTGTATTGTTTAGGCTCTACGCCTATCACACGGAATACCCAAGTTCGATCTCTTTGCGCGGACGATCTGTGTGCTTTTCTGCTGGGATTTTTCACTCTCAGCCCGGCTTGGTCCTGACAGGCAGGCTCGAAGTAGCCCATCACTTAAATGACTTTACAATGTTCCTGGGGACGTAAAACTGCTAAGATCAAAATAGAAAACCCAGCAAGAGGGGAAAGGAAAAGAGTTAATTTGTACAGTGTACAGGTGGTCTTCAATGTAATTTCTTGTTTCCTATACTCAGCTCTCAATAGAGCTGTCCCATACTTAATAAATTTAGTAACAACAGAGGGATTTCCCGGAGAGCAGGGGGCAGAACTGCACCTAAATGCACTGCAATAAAAATAACGCTAGGTTTTTCTAGCATAACAACTAAGGGATTGATCAATGAGCCATTGAGCGTAAGAAAATGGAAATGTGTAATATGAATGCTATCTTTATTATTGACAACTGCTTTTTGATGGATGTCATTGTGTTTTTTCTTTCACCAATACTGATTTTTTCATAGGGCTTTTGTAACTTGCTGATAGGTCACTGTCATTCACGTCACTTGAGCCATGCTTTCTTGGATATTTGTTTGAGGTCTTCAATTCTAGAAGGATTCATATTGGTGAAATATGAGTGTGCATTATGGCAAAAAGCAAAAAAACCTGTAAAAGATTTGGTTGGATTTGTTTTATTGGTTGAGCGTCAGGATGCTATTTTATGGAGCTTAGATAAAGATAATATTGAGAGAGAGAGAGAGAGAGAGAGAGAGAGAGAGAGAGAGAGAGAGAGAGAGAGAGAGAGAGAGAGAGAGAG